>PITA01002651.1:48935-156059 GCA_004023965.1 Spilogale gracilis | reverse complement strand
AATGGGTGATGGGTATTAAGGAGGGTACTTATGATGAGCATTGGTGTTGTATGTAAATGATGAATCACTAAATTCTACTCCTGAAACTAATATTACACTGTTAACTAACTGGAATTTAAGCAAAAACTTGAGATAGATGATGATGATAGATAGATAGATAGATAGATAGATAGATAGATAGATAGATAGATAGATAGATAGATAGATGATAGATAGATGATAAATCTTCAGATTCTTTTAGGGGTTCAGAAAAGAAATTTCTGAAGGCTACTAGTCTATACATATCTCTTTCGTTTTCATTTCTTTTTTGAGTAGGTTTCTTATCTTCCCATCTAAATGACAAATTCTTTGTGTAAGAAGTACATCCTACTTTTTGTGTTTTTCCCAGAAATTCAGGGAGAGGGAGCATGTTAGCAAAGTAAGCAGCTGTGGAATTGAGTGGGGCAGGAGTTGACTTAAGTACGCTGGCAGTAGTGCAGTTCATGCTCATGAATTTTATGTGCATTTTGCAAATATTGCTCAGTTCTGCTCTTTGTTAGAGTGGTTTCCTCTTCCGAAATATAATTCCTCCCCACCCAAACCCCATCCTCTATTGATGCTTAGAATTCAAATGTCACATGTTTTCATTTCATGTTTATTCAAAATGTATACATTCGTAGGAGAGGTAACATTGATACGGAATCAATTTATATTAGATTAATTTCTGATAGCAACTTTTTATAAAGGGAGGTGAGATAGAACCAAGAGGTTTACTTGTTGGCTCCATGAACTGACTGCACAATAAGTCCAGTATCTCTTCTTTACTGAAGTAATCCTGAGGAGCAGACTGGGTAAAACCTTATCAGTTCTCAAATGATTGACCACATCAAAATCCTCATTTCTGGACACTAGAGGGACTCCCAGTACCTAGACTGACTAATAAATGAAAATAATATTTAATGGTGACCCTGCTAGGCCTCCAGTTTGCAGACCACCCCAAAATAAAACTCAGCAGTCACAACTGGACTTCCATTTGGATGAGTGAATGAGTTCAAACACTTCCTTTCTTGTTTCTGGTAACTTCACATAATCAGTCCTTTGACTTCAAATTTTCTTTCTTCTGGTATAGGGAAGATTTTAGTGCAGTGCCTAAAGCACAGAAGACATTGAGTAGATGTGGTCAAATAAACAAATCTTCAGGAAGGGAAGGAACCCATGAAGAGTAATTGATAAAGAAGTTAGACTACTCCTTAGTCTGGAACCTGGGTTACTAAAGGTCTTTGGTCCATTTTTCTCTGTAGCAAGTGAAAGCGAACTTTGCTAGACTGCAGGTCTGCATCTCAGAACTCCGCATGTTGCAGAGAGAAGGCTGTTTCAGACCACACAGTACTGCTTTGGCCCTGGCAGTACAGGATGGTCTCCAGCAGTTCAAACAGTACAACAGACACATGACCACAGGTGCATCTCTGAGCTACAATTCCCTGGAGGTAAGAGATACTGGCCTTAGGACTCTAAGCCCGTTTGGGGCCATCTAGATGCTTCATTACTTATCCTCCTTATATTGTTCCTTGTTTCATACACTTTGATGGTAATTTTTAAGGCTATATTTTCATCTCCCTGAAGGCAAGAGATATATTCCCTTTTTCCTATAGCCTGTGCAGTTCCTAATACAGAGCTGGCATAGAGAGAAATGCTAAAAATATGGGCTGAAGTGAATTATAATGAAAAACTGAAATCAAAATAAATTCTGAATATGCCATCTGCCTCTGGATTTTTGGAACTTGTAATTGTTAAACTGCCTAGGTTGGTGTCTGTATTTATATTTCCTGGGCACCCTTCAGAATTTACAGTTGTTTTTAATCAGATCTTGGCATCAAGTTGAGTAAATTTTCTTGGACTTAGAAAATGTGCAAATTTAAAGATTGCTAAAATTCTACTGCAGACTAAGACAATCTTAAAAAAATATAAGTAAGTCATGCCTGGGTACTCCATTGGGTACATGAGTGACTGTGAGTTAAAATACATTCAGCCTTTGGAAACCGCAGACATAAAATAGATGTATTTTTAAAAAATAACTGTGTTTTTATCTGCATCCTTCTTCATTAATCAAAAATGTCCAAGCACTGAGGTACTTGGGTGGCTCAGCTGGTTAAGTGTCTGACTCTTGATTTCAGCTCAGGTCATGATTTCAGGATTGAACCTGGAGTGCATCAGGCTCCAAGCTGGTGGTGGAACCTGCTTAGGATTCTCTCTCCCTCTCCCTTTGCACCTCCCCACTCCATGCACACACACGCACTCACTCACTCTCCGCCCCTCCCCAAATAATTCCAAGCAGCAAAAAAAAAAGTCTAAGTACAAAAGAGAATTGCATGTATTTAATATTTTCCTTCCAGATTTTAAAATTCCAGACAAAACTATTAATGAAAACATCCAGCATATTCATTCAGGTGAAATAAAATATTCAGATTATACACAAACACCTCAATATTCCTTCAGGCTAGATATATTGATCAAGAATGAGTACATTTTAGAGTTAAGAAAGCAAAAGAAACAGCTTACTTGTATCAACAAGGAGAAAAATCTATGTGGAAGCACCACTATGAGAAAGAAGTATTGAGGCTCTCTGATACTTAGTACACACTTTAGTGAGTAGAATTTAAGAATTCTATTTCCTTTGTTGCCTTGTAAAATCAAAGCATTTTGAGCATGAGAGATGCTACCAGTGCTTCAAGCAATCTTAAAAAACTAAAACAGGGATGACTTCTCACTGGTCACTTTCTGGGGTGGACCTCACCTGTTTGTAAGGGTCCTGTAATGATTTGTCCCACCACACCCTCCCACCAGAATCTGTCAAATGAAATTTGATTTGTAAGTTACCATAAAATCTTCTTTGCTTCAAAGACAATAGCAACTGCCACAGACTTCTGCTGTGTCTGTCCTCCAGATCTAACCTCCTATGTTCTTCATTCTGTATATCAGAGAAAGTAGACATATTGATTCTTGGATTTATTTCCAGATTACTGTTCTGACTTCCCAGCCTGGAAAAGAGGTGGTCAAACAATTGGAGGAAGGATTGAAAGATACAGACCTAGTCACAGTCAGGAGACTTCAGGTGGTTGAGATCACAAAGGGAGACCTAGAGTATATGGACTCAGTATCTCCTGCTGAAGAGCCTAGCAGCGATGGTAAGAATTAAAAGAAAAGGTAAAAAGAATTTTAATGAGTAGTCAGGAAGATTATTTTCCTTGGTCTTTTTATTCTTCAATGAAATGAAGCCACCAGATTTCACTACAGTTCTGATAGGTGTTTCTAAGTGTATATACAGGCCTAACATGTATTAAGCATATATTTACTATTTTTTTTTAAAGATTTTATTTATTTATCTGACAGAGAGAGATCACAAGTAGGCAGAGAGGCAGGCAGAGAGAGAGGAGGAAGCAGGCTCCCTGCCAAGCAGAGAGCCCGATGCGGGCCTTGATCCCAGGACCCTGGGACCATGACCTGAGCTGAAGGCAGAGGCTTTAAACCACTGAGCCACCCAGGCGCCCATATATATTTACTATTTTAATGGAATCATGACATACAAAATATTCTATAACCTTCTTTGTGTGTTGGACAGCTATCTGTATTAGTATCTATAGAACTGTCTTATTTTTTACTGGCTACATGATTTTCTTACTATGAGGTTGGACCATAGTTTCTTTGTTTAATCACTTATTAATGAACAATTTTGTTTATTACACTTTGCTATTATAACCAGTGCTGAATAAACAGACTTATACATAGGGTTAGCTTTATGGACTTATGACTAGTGTAGTCACACAGGGCCTGGCATTCAGAAACACCCTATGCTTGGGATTTAATGCTCTTTGGTTGCTGTCTTGAAATTCTTAATAATTTTATCTTTGAATTTATATTTTATAAGTGAACTCTGATGGAACAATGGAGCATGTGCCAGAAGATTAGAGTCTCAGCTCACATACGCCCTGCCTCTTATGTCCTTCCCACCTCCCCATAATGGGGTTCTCTGTTGCTAACTTCCCAGCTCTGGTGTCCCCGACCTGCCTACCCCAACCCAGCAACCACTGGTGCCCAAGTCCCTGCCAATAAATCCTACATAAATCACTAATAATTCTAAATTTCCTAGGACAGAAAATATTCAAACTGAGTCTTTTTTTTTTAAGATTTTATTTATTTATTTGACAGAGAGAAACACAGCTAGAGAGGGAATACAAGCAGCAGGAGTGAGAGGGAGAAGCAGGCTTCCCGCCGAGCAGGAAGCCTGATGTGGGACTCGATTCTGGGTCTCCAAGATCATGACCTGAGCTGAAAGCAGTCGCTTAACCAACTGAGCCACCCAGGCGCCCTCAAACTGAGTCTTAAAGAACATATAGGATAGTCATGTAGAGGAAGAGAAAGGGGCACTCCAAAAGGAGATATGGGGGCACCTGGGTGGCTCAGTTGGTTAAGCAACTGCCTTCAGCTCAGGTCATGATCCCGGAGACCCGGGATCGAGTCCCACATTGGGCTCCCTGCTCAGCGGGAAGCCTGCTTCTCCCTCTTTCACTCTCCCTGCTTGTGTTCCCTCTCTGGCTATGTTTCTCTCTGTCAAATAAATAAAATCTTTAAAAAAAAAAAAGTAGATATGGGGACATGAGAAAGCAAGATTAATCAACTTTCAGGGAAATGCCCATGGTTCCTTATGACTAGAGCTGGTCAGGCAGAAGCAGGAGTAAGTCTTTATAGACTTTATAGGCAAGGATTTGATCAAGAAAGGCCATAGATGACATTCTAAGACATTTAGATTTTATTCTAAGGCAGTGGAAATTTATGAAAAGATTTTGGTCATAAAGTCAAGGAGAGATTCCCAAATTATGGAGTTTAAGAGATTTTTAACCAGTTTTAGTTTATCCAACACTCAAGTTCACCCTTCAGCCTTTCTGGATGTATTGGCCTTCTCCAAGGTTGTGCACATTGGAAGATTCCCTGTTCTGATACCATTGATCTCTTCCTGGTCACACTTGGATAACCCATTAATTATTAGGTGAGAGAGTTAAAAACTGAGGGTGTGTTTCCACTCAAATCCTGACACTTGTGGATCCTTCCAGCATCACGAGGACACTGACATTGTTTTGATCCAGGAGGGAGGATAATCAGCCTTAGCTGTGTCATTGGCACATTTGGCTTTTCTCAAGCCAGTCTCCTCACTGAATGTCTTTCTTTCTCTCCATCTCTTCACTGATAGTTGTCTTTTCCTTTGAATTCCCTCTTCTTTCCTCTGAGTTCCTTCCCTTATATTCTTCTGGCCAAATCCTCCCCATTCCTTAAGGCCTAATTCATGTTCCTGATTACTATATTGGTTTTCCTCTCCTTGGAACAACGATATTACTTGTGGTCTGTACCAAACAATTTAGCACTTGATTATACGCCATGAAGAATTGTTCACCATTGTTTGATTGTGTGATAATTTTGTCTTCTCATCTAATCTGAAACTACTTGGTATCTTTTCTTTCTGGATTAAATTCTAAGTGCCTTAGGATTAGGAATTTGTTTTCCTCATTTTCGTATCCTAGTGTGTAGGATATCCTAGATTATGGGTGATATTTGTTGAATGCATTGATGACAGTGATACAGTAATACCTGTGGAGACAGTTCTTGATCTGCCCAGCATCCGCTGAATCCCCATTCTCTAGTAACACCTTACTTTCCTCATAGTTATTTTATTCTGTTGATGTTTGCTTCATCTTGGTGTCCTTTTGAAGAGATTAGTAAAAGCAACTTCTCTCATTCTCAGAAAGATGAGTGCTCCAGCATCAGGTTGTCTGAGTCTAAACCCCAGTTCTATCACTTACTAGCTGTGCAACTTTGAGCAACGTGCTTAATCTGTTTAAGCCTTAGTTGCTAATTCTTGCCTTATGCAGTAGTTGTGTGTATTAAATGAGATGATGTGTGTTAAATCATACATTATAAATGTTTGATAAAAGTCAGCTCATCTTGTTAATATTTCTGAAAATTTTTGCATGTAGGTTGTTTAATATTTTTCTTTGTAGTAGCTTTTGTCTGGTCATTTTACCATTTTTATTACAAGTTGTACAAATTTGAACATTGCATAAGTATAATATAGACTATTCAAAATGATCCAAAATTCTGCTCTCCAGAGATAACCACCATTAGTAGCATAGGGCACATTCTGCTGAATAATTTTCCTTACATGTACAATGGATATGGACACACATGTAACATCATTATTGTTATCAATACTTCACAAAATGTAACAATACACTATTCTGTTCACATTTTTTTTTCGTTGGGCTAATTATTCAATATTTTTTCACATTGACACATAGAGAACTAATCTAGTCCTTTTTTTAAGATATTATTTATTTATTGGACAGAGAGAAACAACAGCGAGAGAGGGAACACAAGCAGGGGGAGTGAGAGAGGGAGAAGCAGGCTTCCCACCAAGTAGGGAGCCCAATGCAGGGCTCAAACCTGGGACTCTGGGATCGTTACGTGAGTCAAAGACAGATGCTTAATGACTGAGCCACCCAGGTGCCCCTAATCTAGTCCTTTTAACAGCTGTGAGGCATTTTACTGTATAAATTCATCACTATTTGTTCAACCATCCAGTTGGATTTTTACATTTTACTGGAGAAATGTGTGATCTTGAACAGTTAAGCTTTTTATTCCACAATTTTTTCATTTACAAAATAGGTCTAATAAGAGTAGCTTCCTCATAGGGTTTTTATGAGGATTAAATACACCCTGCATTTGTAAAGCACTTAGAACAGTGCCTGGCACATGTGAGCAATAAATAAACATTGTCTTTGATATTAATAGTAACAGTATGGGATGCTGGGGTGGCTCAGTTAGTTAAGTGCCTGCCTTCTGCTCAGGTCATGATCCCAGGGTTCTGGGACTGAATCCTGCATTAGGCTCCTTCCTCAGCAGGGAGCCTGTTTCTCCTTCTGCCTACTACTCCCCCTGCTTGTGTTCTCTCTCTTTCTTGCAAATAAATAAATAAAATCTTTTGAAAAAAGAATAATAATAGTAGAACCTTTTTATATATGTCTTTTTACTGAGAAAATTTCAAGATCTAATAATTTTTTACTGAAAAAGAAGGTATGACTATAAAAATCTTTTAAAATTTTTTTAAAGATTTTTATTTATTTATTTGATGGAGAGAAGCACAGCTAGAAGGGGAACAGAAGCAGGGGGACTGAGAGAGGGAGAAGCAGGCTTCCCGCTGAGCAGGAAGCCTGATGCGGGGCTCGATCCCGGGACACCAGGATCAAGACCTGAGCCAAAGGCAGGCGCCTAACCAACTGAGCCACCCAGGCACCCCTTTTAAAATTTTTAAAACCATTTATAATCCCACTATCCCAAAAAACTGATTTTATTTTTGCACATTGTTTCTTGGTTTTCACAATCATGTTTACATTACATAGTTATAATTCACAAATGTGGTATTTTGTTTTCATGTAACCTAGTATTTTAAAATTTTTTTCCCATATATTTTTGTAGCCTTTCTTTTCTGTTACATATCCATTTTGTTCCTCTTTCCCTCTTAAAAGAGAACTGGAAGTGTCGGTCTGTGAAATAGAGTTATGATGAGGTATACCTCTCACAGGGGAAGCTTTTGGCCTTCTTTATCTTTATATGCCCTCTTTACACATATGCCAACCCTGATCATTAGAGCATATCCTTAATGTTGGATCTTGATCATAAATTTAGGGTCTAGGAGAGCCTGCCAATTCCAGCAGCCAAATTTAACCCCATAAAAGAGCCATTGATGGAGGGAATAATGCTGCTAGCTTTACTCATTTTTAAGTTAAGTTCTGAGCCTCAAGGAAAAGATAAATGAAATAAAAGCCATAGTCTCTTAACCTATTCTAACTTTTGTTTATGGAGCATAACAATAGCAACATTTATTAAACACTGCCCAAATACTTTCTGTTCTAAATAGTTTCCACAGGGGCATCTAGTTGGCTCAGTTGGTTGAGCATCTGATTCTTGATTTCAGCTCAGGTCATGATCTCAGAGTTATGAGATCAAGCCCCGCACTGGGCTCATGTGCTGGGCATGGAACCTCCTTAAGAATCTCTCTCTCCCTCTGCCCCACTTCCTTCTCCAAAATGAGTGGATAGATATATAGATAGATAAATAGTTTCCACATATTATCTTAATAATCCTCATGTATCTAAATGAAGAAACTAAGGCATAATTCCTTGTCCACATTACCTTTCCCAAGATTTCTCAGTTAAAAAATAGAACAAGGATTCAAGTCTAAGCAGCCTGACTCCAAATCTTCCATTCTTAACCATTCTCTTTACTGCCTAAGTTAAAAAAAGACAATAGAAATAATCAACAATTGAAATGTTGGTTCTTTGAAAAAACTGATTAAACAGAAGGTCCTCTGGTGAAACTAATGAAGAAAAAAAAGAAGGAAAAAAACACAAGAAACTATGTTAGGGTTGGGAAAAGTGAACATAACTGCACATAGAACTATGAATTCAAAAAAAAGGAACTATGAATTCAAACATTTAGACAAAAATGGACACACTCCTAAAAAGATATCAAATTTGACTCACAAAAGATCTGAATGGTTCCCTTAACGTACCATTCTTAGATGGCTCCACAGTTGAGTTCTATTAAGCTTTCAAGGACGAGATCAGTCCAATCTTATACAAACTCTTCCCGAAGAGGAAGGAAGGAAAGGAGAAGAGAGGGGAGGGGAAGAAGGAAAAGGAGGGATGGAAAAGGAGGGGTGGAAAAGGGGAGAGGGAAGGAAGGAAGGAAAGTAGGAGAAAGAAACAAGAAAACAACCAAACACCCACTTCCAGTCTCAAAAGACACCATAAGAAAGTGATAAGACAAATCATAACTCTATATCTAATTCAAATGACCAATAAAGAGCTGGGATCCAGAAAAACTTTTTTAAAAAATCCAATTTTGAAATGAGCAAAAGATCTGAATGGGCAGGACACCTGAGTGGCTCAGTTGTTAAGCATCTGCCTTCGGCTCAGGTCATGATCTCAGGGTCCTAAGATGGAGACCCACATCAGGTTCACTGCTTGGCAAGAAACCTTCTTCTCCTTCTCCCACTCTCCCTGCTTGTGTTCCCGCTCATGCTGTGTCTCTCTCTGTCAAATAAATAAAATCTTTAAAAAAAAATCTGAATGAGCATTTTCACCGAAGAGGATATGTTAGTGCCAAATTAATATAAGAAAATGTATGGGAGCGCCTGGGTGGCTCGGTTAAGCGACTGCCTTCGGCTCAGGTCATGATCCCGGAGACCAGGGATGGAGCCCCACATCGGACTCCCTGCCCGGCAGGAAGCCTGCTTCTCCCTCTCTCACTCCCCCTGCTTGTGTTCCCTCTCTGGCTGTGTTTCTCTCTTTCAAATAAATTAAATCTTTAAAAAAAAAAAAAAAAAGGAAAAGAATGATTAAAAAAAAACAATTCAATTGGCACGGTTTCCCTTGCAGAAGATCAGAAAAAAACATACAGATATCTTAGTAGTATTGTTGATATTCTACAACTTAAGTTGAATAAAGTTGAATAAATTTCATGAATGTTCCTTTTGTTGATATGCTTATAGCTTACATGGATGTTGCATGTGTTCATTTGCATATAATAAAAATTTTATAATAGCTTTCTAAAAAATGGCTAAGTAATAAATATGCCGAAATTAAAATGGTTAGTATGATCAGTGCACTTTGGCATCCAAAGGGCATCTGACCAGATTGACAACAGCACACTGGCTGAGTGTGTAAGTCTTTCAGCCAGTTACAAATCAACCTAACGATGCTGTCAGCCACCCTGCACTTCTCAGCCTTGTACACAAGGATATCAGGTTCCCTTTCTAAGTGCTCACAAACCATCTGTTTAGTATTTCCTCTAGACTTTGCTAGGGATCAATGTCAGCTCTTTTGGAAAGCTATTGTATCCATATGTGTTCTCAGGAAACACCAAATGTTAACAACCCAAACATAGAAGGTAAAGATTCATTGTTTCTTAAAGGACTCCAGGAAAAAAAAAAAAGTAAAACAAAAACAAAACCTATAGTAGGCTTCAGGGTTCAGTGCAGTTGTCAAACTCCACACAATAGTTATTTCCCCTTTCCAGTGTATTGGAAAATAGACCAGAAAACATAGCTATTCATTGAGTTTGTCTTTGATAACCACATTAAAGTCATTTCCCTGTGGTGTTAAGACTAAATTAGAACCACTGTTGTATTTATTACCTAAAGAGTTTCAACACAGAGAGACATGTGCTTATTTCATTAACAGAAGCCATGGTCCCAGAAAATGTTAGTTCTTCCCTTTTTTTTAAATTAAAGAATTTTTTTAGCATTCAACATAAAATCTAAAGTTATTGAAAATAGAGGTTTAAAAAAATTTCCTCTCCAAGATTATGAAGGAATAATTTACATACTGTACATTGCCCCCATTCAAAGTATAAATTCGATGAGTTTTGACAGTTGCTTATGCCCACAAATCATCACCACAAGCAAAATACAGAACATTTCTGGCATCCCTAAAAAATTTCTTTTGTTGGGCACCTGGGTGGCTCAGTGGGTTAAAGCCTCTGCCTTCGGCTCAGGTCATGATCTCGGGGTCGTGGGATCAAGGCCTGCATTGGGCTCTCTGTTCAGCAGGAAGCCTGCTTCCTCCTCTCTCTCTGCCTGCCTCTCTGCCTACTTGTGATCTCTCTCTCTGTCAAATAAATAAATAAAATCTTTTTTAAAAATTCCTTTTGTTCCTTTACACTCCTTTTCTCCCTCATTCCCTAGTGTATGCCACTGATGTGTCTTTTGTCTGTAGATTAGTTTGCATTTTATATAAATGGAATCATACAGTACATACTCTTTAATGTCTGACTTGTTTCTTTTAGACTTTGAGATTAATCCATGTTGTTGTTTATACCATAATTTCTTGTTATTGCTGACTAATAGTATATTGTATGAGTAGGCCACATTTTGTTTAACCATTCACCTGTTAATGGATGTTTCACTTTCCAGTTTTTGGCTGTTGTGACAAAAGCTGCTGTAAATATCCATAAACAAATCTTTGCGTGACACGTTTTTATTTTTCTTGGGTCTTACTGTATTTATGGTTCATCTTTTTCATCCATTTGTTTCAGCCCATTTATGTCTTTATACTAAAGTGTATCTCTTATAGACAGCATGTAATTGGGTCTTGCTTTTTATCCATTCTACTAATCTCTGCCTTTTACTTGGAGTATAGTCCATTAACATTTGCCATAAGTATTGATATGGTTGGATTTAGGTATACAGTATTATTTTTTTGTCTTCTCTGGTTTTTATTCATCCTTTCCCTGCTTCCCTACTTTTTTTAGATTATTGACTATTTTTAGAATCCTGTTTTAATATATATTTTGTCATTTAGCCATATTTCATTACATTACTTTGTAGTGGCTTCTTTAGGAATTATGTTATAGATCCTTAACTTTTCAGTCTACTCAGAGTAGCATAGTACCACTTCACATAAAACACAGAAGCTGCAAGATTACAATACTGTAGGGTGCCTAGCTGACTCAGCCAATGGAGCATAAGACTCTTGATCCCGGGACTGTGAGTTTGGGCCCCACACTGGGTATAGGGGTCACTTTAAAAAGTAAAATAAGAGGGGCACCTGAGAGGCTCAATCAGTTGTTTGCCTTCAGCTCAGGTCATGATCCAAGGGAGTCCCACCGTCTGGCTCCCTGCTTCTCCTTCTCCCTCTGTTACTCCCACCACTCCCCCTTTCCCTGCTTGTGCTGTCTCTCTCTCAAATAAATAAATAAAATAAAATAAATAAGATGATAATATTTTATATAAAATGTAGAAATCTTATGGGGATTAAAAGATATTTTTGAACTTTCCTGCAGCCTACTTAGAATTAATATAGTACCATTTCATGTGAAATATAGAAACTTTGCAGCCATGTAGGTCCACTTAACCCCTTCACGCACACATACAATCTTTTATTTTGTAGTTGCCATGTGGATTACATCAACATTATAAATTACACAAGACATTATTATAAATTTTGCTTTAAACAATCATGTATTTTAAAGAAACTAAGAGAAAAATAGTCTTTTCTTTTCCAATACTCTTCATTCATTCCTAAAGATCTATCCAAGTTTCCTTTGGATAGTATGTCCTTCAGCTCAAAGAATTTTTGTATTTATTTATTTGAGAGAGAAAGTGAGAGCATGAGAGGGGAGGTCAGAGGGAGAAGAAGACTCCCCATGGAGCTGGGAGCCTGACGCGGGACTCAGTCCCGGGACTCCAGGATCATGACCTGAGCTGAAGGCAGTGGCTTAACCAACTGAGCCACCCAGGTGCCCCAATTTGTGTATTTCTTATAGCTAGTTCTGATGGTGACAAATTCTCTTAGTTGTTATTTAATATGAAACTACATGTTTCACCTTCATTCTTGAAGAGTACTTTTCTTTTTATAGAATTATGGGTTGACAGAATTTTTTTTTTCTTTCAGCTTGTTAACAATGTTGTTCCACTATCTTCTGGCCTTCTGTGGTTTCTAATTAAATATCACAGCCATTGAATCACTTTACCCTGTATGTAAAGGATCATTTATCTGGCAGCTTTCAAGAATTTTCACTTTTGTTTGTTTTTCAGCAGCTTTACAATCATGTGACTAAACACAGATTTCTTATTTAGGGTTCCCTGAGCTTCTTGAATCTATAACTATTCTGTACCCAATTTTGATGTGTGGGGGCATTTTCCCACAAGCAATTCTATACCAGCTGGGTGTCCTACAACTTAACTCAATTCCGGCACTATCTGGAGATAACATGAGATCCACAAATTAAGGGCTCAGTCCCACACAAAAAAAATCTCACACATGCACACATGTACACACACACATACCAGTACCAGTCACAAGTCCAGGTTTTCACCTATGCTTCTGAGTGATCAGTTAGAGATCAGAAGTTCCAGTGACCACCTCTTTGGATTTGATTAATTTGTTAGAATGCCTCACAGAACTCAGAGAAACATTTTACTTACTAGATTATCATTTTATTACAGAAGGATATAATTCAGGAACAGCCCAATACAAGAAATACATAGGACAAAGTATGAGGACAGAGGATCAGAGATTTCAGGCCCTCTCCAAACATACCACTCTCCCCAAATCTCTACATGTTCGTCAACCCACAAGCTCTCTGAACTATGTCCTTTTAGGGCTTTTCATGGAGGAACTCATTACATAGGCACAGTTAATTAAATCATTGGCCATTGACAAGTTATTCAACTTCTGGGTCACTTTCTCCTCCCCAGAGGTCACAGTGTGAAGCTGGAAGTTCCAACCCTCTAAACTTCCTCTGACAACTCACCCCATCCTTAGGTGCTTTCCAGAAGTCACCTCATTAATATGACAAAAGATACCCTTATTGCTCTCTCACTTAGGAAATTCCCAAGGTTTTGGGAGCTCTGCCAGCTCCTAAAGACCAAATATATATCTCTTACCATAAGCCACAGTATCACAACCTATAAATGTATATCCTTGGATTCAATTTGGGAAATTTCCTGCCATCGTGTCCTCAAATGTTTTTTCTCTTTGTCTCTTTTTCTGGGACTCCAATTACCCACATGTTAAACCTTTTGAAAACCTTTTGAAATTGTCTTACAGTTTTCCAAGCTTCTGTGATTGGTTTTATTTTGTTCAAAATTTTTTATTTCTCCTTTTTAGATTAGATTATCTCCATTGACCTATCTTTAAGTTTATTGCCTCTCATCTCTCATTCCCAAGCCCATGCAGTGCATTTTCTTGTTCAGATACTATATTTTTCAGTTCTAAAATTTCCATATTACTCTTTTTATATTTTCTATTTCCCTGATATTTCCTATATCATCATTATGAATCATTATGAATATATTTTCTACTCCTCATTAAACATAATTATAATTTATATGTATAGTTACATAATAACGCTGCTTTAAAACTTTTGGTAAGTCTGATACTTCTATCATCTTGGTGTTTGCAACTGTTGATTGTATTTTCCTTTGAGACTGGGTCACATTTTCCGACTCTGTATGCCAGAAACATTTGGGTTGTATTTTGTGAATGTTGCTCTAGGACTCCAGATTCTAGTATATTACCCTGAAAATGTTTGATTTAGTAGACAGCTAACTTTGTTCAACACAAATTACAACCTGTCATGGTCTGCAGTAGTCAGGGACTCAAATCTCAGTTGTATTTGATATGCCTCAACTATGAACCACTTTCATTTTGTCCCATACATGTGTGGTGTAAGGGTCAGAAAGGTACCTAGACTGAGTTTGAAACACATAATTTAGGGTTCTCAGACTCCCTCCTTTCTTGGATTTCTTCCTCACTTTCTGGAGGCTCTCCTTGCCTCTGGCTCCTTCCCCTGGTAAGGCCAGTGAAAGACAGAGGCCTTTCTATTAAAGTTTTAGCTGCTATACTAAGTTCACACTGTTAAAACTGAAGCCACCCTTGGGGGAACTCATTCTGTGCTGGTCACTTGGTCCCAAGTTTCAGTTCCTCTCCGAAAATCTACTTTTGTTCAGTCTCCGCAGTCCTTCAGATAGTTATCCTTAATAGTTGTTTTATTTTTTAACTATATTATCTCAGATAGTTGTTTTATTTTTTAACTGTATTAACTAGTGTTTATAGCTATAATTTTTTTTTAAGATTTTATTTATTTGGCAGAGAGAAACACAGCCAGAGAGGGAACACAAGCAGGGGGAGTGAGAGAGGGAGAAGCAGGCTTCCCGCCGAGCAGGGAGCCTGATGTGGGACTCGATCCCGGATCTCCGGGATCATGACCTGAGCTGAAGGCAGTCGCTCAACCAACTGAGCCACCCAGGCGCCCCTACAGCTATAATTTATAAAGAAATAAGAACCCAACCAGACTGGAAGTCTCCTTCACTGTTGATAAGCTTGGGTTATTTTTTTTTACTTCCTTTTCTATATTCCATTCACTTCAGTAAGCTCAAGTGCCCTTATCATTTCTCTTATGTCTTTACAAGACTAAGACTTAAAAGGACTTCTTATTAAATCCCAACTCTTCTCTCCTCCTCCTTTCTCCTTCTCAACCCTTAACATTTACAAATGCACTTACTCCTGCTTTATTCGGCAAATGATAGGTGTTACTTCCTCCCATCCCTGGACAATCTGGCCACTTCCCTATCTGAAACCAGCCCCACCAGATACCTAGCACTGGAGCACTAGTTAACAGAATACAAGGACTAGTTGGGGACAGAAATAGAAAAGAGTACAGATATAAAGGTGACCTCTCAAATTACAAGGGCAAAGATGGATTTGTTCCAAAAGTGGTACTGGGCAACTGGCTACCATCTCTAAAGTATTCCAGGTGTACCAGGGACCTAAATGTAAAAAATAATATTTAAAGAGTAGTAAAAGAAAACACTGGTGAATACCTTTATAATCTTAGAATAGGGAAAGTTTCTCTATCTGTGACTCAGAATTTATGTGCAGTAATTTATTTAATTACATAAAAATAAAAATACAGCAAAACAAAAATATGGCATGGCAAAAGGCACCATAAATAAAGTCAAAAGACAACTGAAAAAAGTGGAGAAAGTATTTGCAATTTATATCTTGGGTGGGGGTGAGCCCATAGAGAGAAAGGGCTAATATTTCTAATAGAAAAAGGACACTTAAAAAGTTAGGGGGAAAGACCAAATATCCTACAGAAAAATGGACAAAAGACATGAGTGGATAAATCAAAAGATATATTTAAATGGCCCTTAAACACAGGAAAATATGCTTAACTTCACTCATAATTAAAGAAATGAAAATTAAGACTGCACCAACATACGACTTCCCATTTATTAGATTTGCAAAAGTTAAAAATTAGGAGAACACATTTGCGTTGCTGGTAGAATGTACAGTGGGACAACTCTTTTTGAGGGATATTTGGCAGTATCTAACAAAATGACATGTGCATTTGCTTTTTCTTTTATTTTTGTTGATTAATTTATTGAACATTTTTTAAAGCTTTTTCTTATTTATTTATTTGAGAGAGAGAGCCCGCACAAGCATAAGAGGTGCAAAGGGAGAGGGAGGAGCAGGCTCTCCGCTGTGCAAGGAGTCCAATGCAGGACATGATCCCAGGGTCGGCCTGAGCTGAAGGCAGACGCTTAACTGACTGAGCCACCCAGGCATCCCTGAACATTCTTTTATTTTAGTCTTTGTTTAAAATTTTTATTTAAATTCTGGTTAGTTAACATACAGTATAATATTAGTTTCAAGTGTATGGTTTAATGATTTATCACTGCCGTATAATACCAGGTGCTCATCACACGTGCCCTCCTCAATACTCATCACCTGTTTAACCCATCCCTCCCACCACCCCTCAAATAGCCAGCCATCAATTCTCTATATTTAAAAATCTGTTTCAAAAAAAAAAAAGAATCTGTTTCTTGGTTTGCCCCCTGCCATTTTTTCCCAGTGCTTGTTTATTTTGTTTCTTAAATTCCTCACATGAGGGAAATCATATAGTATTTGTCTTCCTCTGACTGATTTATTTCGCTTAGCATAATACTCTGTAGCTCCATCCAATGGCAAATGGCAAAATTTCATTGTAAATGGCAAAGTTTCTTTTTTTTATGGCTGAGTAATATCCCATTATAAATAAATACATATATATCATATATATTATATATATATCTATATAGATAGATAGATAGATAGATATCACCTTATTTATCCATTCATCAGTCAGTGGACACCTGGTCTGTCTCCATAGTTCAGCAATTGTAGATGGTGCTGCTATAAACAGTGGAGTGCATATATCTCTTTCAACTAGTATTTTTGTATTCTTTAGATAAATATTTAGTAGTGCAATTGCTGGATTATAGAGTAGTTCTATTGTTAACTTTTTGAGGAAACTCCGTATTGTTTTCCAGGGTAGTTGCACTAGTTTGCATTCCCACCAACAGTCCAAGAGAGTTCACCTTTCCCCACATCCTCATCAACAGCTGTTGTTTCCTGTATTGTTGATTTTAGCCATTCTGATATGTGTGAGGTGATCTCTCACTGTAGTTTTGATTTGCATTTCCTTGATGATCAGTGATGTTGAACATCTTTTCATGTGTCTATTGACCATCTATATGTCTTCTTCGGAAAACTGTCTATTCATGTCTTCTGCCCACTTTTTAATTAGATTATTTGGCTTGGGGACATGTGCATTTACTCACCACTCCCACTTCTAGAAATCCAATACCTTGAAGATACACTTCCAACAATACAAAAATGCATATACATATGCAGGATCACAAAGCTGTCACATAATCTGTCTAGACATATTTTAGGATTTTCTTGGGTTTCTGTGTCTTTTTAAAACTATTCTTTCTTCCTCCTAGCTCCCCAGTAAGTATTATATTCTTTCTTGATTCCTCCTACTTTTGTTTTCACCTCAGAGTAAATCTTTACCTTGGCTCTCTTGGACAGTACAGAGGCAAAGCTCCTCCGGCTAGCCCTTGGGGACATACCAATAGATGTAATGTCTTCCTAGCCCCACTTCCTCTTCATTCAAACCTTCTAAATAACCCTGTTCTCCCTCACCGCACTGCCTATGAAAACACTTCCTCCCTCAGCTTTTCAGATTTGCATTGCAATTTCCATTAAATGCTTTTTTGTTTATAGAATATATAAATATGTTTGTTCAGAAAAAGAGGACTCTTTAAATACCTTCTGAGTCTAGTGTTTTCCAAGTCAAACTATATTTAGACTTTGGTATATCTCAATCAGTATGGACCAATCTCTTTTGCATGTGGGTTGCTTTTTTTTTTTTTTAATGAAAATAGAGCTCTTAAGGCCCTAGATAAAATGTATTTTCTTACAACTTGGATCATATACTTTCCTGAAGAGAAAACTGACTCTCTCTCTCTCTCTCTCTCTCTCTCTCTCTCTCTTCCTCTCATACACACACACACACACACACACACACACACACACACACACACCATACCCTTATCGTGTTTTATTTTTCTTCATAGTACCTATCATCTGTAATTGTTTTTTGTTTCCATTGTATGTTTATTGTTTGTTCTCCCACTAGAATGTAAGCCACAAAAGCAGAGAATTTGTCTTTTTCAATGTTGACACAATCAGTGCCTGGATCATAGAAGAAACTAAATAATTATTTGAAAGACAAATTAGTTGAATGAAAGGATGAATGAATGAATGACATCTCTATTCTCCCTGAGAAGAGTTCTGGGAAGTAAAGTCTCTCTGTTCTCATTACAGTTCTAGAGATGTTTTGCTGTCTTGTAGATTGGAACCCTATGAAGATGGTCACCACTTGGTCAGTCCTGCACTCACTTCTCCTGAGAGTCTGCATCACTATAATCATCACTACCCTGCTAGTTCTTTTTTTTTAAGACTTTATTTATTTATTTGACAGAGAGAAACACAGCCAGAGAGGGAACACAAGCAGAGGGACTGAGAGAGGGAGAAGCAGGCTTCCCGCCGAGCAGGAAGCCTGACATGGGGCTCGATCCCGGTTCTCCAGGATCATGACCTGAGCTGAAAGCATCGCTTAACCAACTGAGCCACCCAGGCGCCCCATACCCTGCTAGTTCTTTTCAAGGATCTTCTCCTTTTTCCTAGGGTCCAAGCGTCACTTCCATAAATGAGGCACATGAGCTCAAAAAGATAAGCCAGGCTGCCTCCAACACTGTGAGCTATTAGAGATTATCCTCATGTCATTGTTCATTTAAGGACAGTGGTTAAATGACTCTGCACAGTTGTTCCTGAGCAAACTTTGTCAACTCTGATTACTTATCCTAGTTATTGACATCCTTTACTACTATATTCAGAATCTAGACAGCACTGATTGCAAATTGGCCCAGGGAGGCTAAGATATCAAGGTTCCATAATTTTGCAGTGGCTCTTGACCTTGTTTGGAGTCACAGCACTCTCGAGAATCTGAAAAAAGTTAAGGACCTGTCTCCCTCTTCCACCCTATTAGTATATACCTATACCTATACCGATGGAATTATATATAATTCTGGGGGTTTCCAGAACCCCTAAAGCCCAGGCCATATGAGGGCCATTTGGAAAGGAACAGTTCTAGCCTATAGGTCAGGGCCTTTGTAGGATGGGGGAGGATCTATAGGACTGAGCTGGAGCACACTTTTCCTGGGTCTCTACTTTAAATATTGTATATTTGTGTATTAAAGTGTTAAATTCTCTCTTTAATCTTGTTTCAGGGTTGAACTCTGAGAAAGACTGCTTTAGGCATTACCTTATTTTCAATCATTTGGCTCTCTTAGTTTTTCCTATTATGGCCCTTCCTCAAGAGCTCAGTAAAAGGTGTCACTGCTTGTGGCCACAGGAGGGCAGGGCAGATCCAAACACTGAATGTGAACAATGACTGCAGCCTGGCTGCTGAGAACCTTCCTGGTCCTCACCACCCACTCACAGCTACACCCTGGTAGCCTTTCTGTTTCATACCGTCAGTGGGACTGGCTCATTCCTGCTCACCAGTCAAGGTGGGAGCTGCTCTTCAACATCTGAGAATTGACAAGTCTCTTCCCCATTTCCCAGGTTTCGCACATTTCCTTTTTTTCTTCTTCAAGATTTTATTTATTTTTGAGAGAGAGAGAGAGGGAGAGAGAACACAAATATGGGGGGGAGGCGCAGAGGGAGAAGCAGACTCCCTGCTGAGCAGGGAGCATAATGCATGACTGGATCCCAGGATCCTGGGATCATGACCTGAGCAGAGAGCAGACGCTTAACCAGCTGAGCCACCCAGGTGCCTGGTTTAGCATTTCATTATATTTATTTATATTAGCATTTCATTATATTATATTTATTATATATTCATATATTTCATTATATTTATTTATTCATTATATATTATGAACACAATAAAAAAAACTTATCTGCCTTTGGTGTTCTTAATATTAGTGGTGGAGAGAAAGCAGTTGTCAAGGGAAGTGATAAAGGGAAGAGTTTTAAAAAAAGAAAAGCATGTTCTTATCCTGTAAGAGCAATTTATTTTGTTGATGAGAGAAAAGGAAGAAAATGCCATTTGTTGGACCTAGGCATGCCATTTGTCACTTTTTATGCCTCATTATAACTATGAAATAGGTTGTACTATCCCCACTTTGTCCAAAGTCACATAACTATTTGAAGTGGCAATTCAAACCCTGATCTCTCCATCACTTCCCATCACTTTTCATAAACTCCTGGAAAGAGAAGAAAAGTCTTTTGAAGAAATAGATTCACAAGAGTAATTAGTATTGCTCAAATGAAGTCCACAGATACCCAGGAGTTGATGATTAAACCGGAACAAGGGAGGATATAATTATAACTTCCGGGACAGAGTCAGTTTGGAGTTGAGTTTTGGGGGAGGAGCAAGCCATGGATTGACAGAGTAATAAAAGCACTAAGGAAGGAAGGAAGTCATGTGGCAAAGAGACTAATTTAGTTGAAGCAGAAGAGTTACAGGAAAAGGTAATGAGAGCTGAGGAGGAGGAGCAAATGTTGAACTGAACAGGCATTTGCTAAGCTTCAGCTTTAAGCTAGCTACTGAGCTAGGGGAATGGGGGGTGAATGGGCATATAGGATCTTGACAGGCAAGGGTGGGGAGGAACATATGAACCATCACAGAAGGGAAGAGTAGGGTATTTGAGGAATAATGAATAGAACCAAGTGGTACAGGGTGAGTGGGGGAATAAAGAAAATAACCAAAGAAGGCAGTTTGTGCTCTTTAGCAAAGGAGAGAACTGATGAAATCATGTTTTAGAAAAATTAACTGGTACAGGGTGCCTGAGTGGCTCAGTCATTAAGTGTCTGCCTTCAGCTCAGGTGGTGATCCCAGAGTCGTGGGATCAAGCCCCACATTGGGCTCCCCACTCAGCAGGAAGCCTGCTTCTCCCTCTCCCACTCCCTCTGTTTGTATTCCCTCTCTCTCTGTCTCTCTCTCCCTGTCAAATGCATAAATAAAATCTTTAAAAAAAATTAACTGGTAGTAGTACATAAGAAGTACTGGAGGGGAAGGAATGGAATTGATAGGATAACCAAGATACTACTGCCATGATCCAGGCATAAGGAAAGGAATGCCTAAACCAATGATAGAGAAAATGGATTAAAAAAAAAATTCGCTCTCTGGTGTGTTCTGGCTTCCACATTAGTCTTTAGGTTGGCCAGTGTGACTGTCCCTGAGAAGCTGCTGACTCCTTTCTGAGCCTACCAGCCTATGGACTCAGATCTGAATCATGGATCCTCTATGGGGATTACAGGAGAACTTTTGCCAAGGAAGAAGCTGTGTGGCTCTCCCAAGAACCTGTAGGTTAAAGAAATTGAATAATAAAAAAAAAAAAACTTCAGGAACATTGATGGGGTGTCTGCAGGGAAGACTGGCATTTTCCTTCATAAAGGCACCACATTTCAGGCTTGGTTCTTCAGCTTTGCAGGATCAGAAAGTTGATTTTGTCAGCAGCATTTCAGAGACAGACTCACCTTACCAAGCTCAAGACCAAAGTGTAAGTCAGAATATCTTAGAGAACCATAGCCTCCATAACACCAAGAACAGGTTGGCAAACACATCCTGCCATCAGGACATGTCATTGAGCCAGCATGCCCTCTACTCTGAGCCACACTTGGATGGGCACTGCCTGTGCATTCTCCTGTTGCTCCCTTTCTCTGTGCTCCATTTCTGGCCAGCCCTCTCCCCTTCTAATGGACACCTTCATTCTTTGGATAAGCCAGTCTCATCCATAGGCTATAGACACATCTTGCTCTGGTCAGTAAGCCATTTGCTTTTCTTAAGGTAACTTTTTCATTGACCTCACCACTCGGTGTTGATACTGTAATTTAACTAACTAAGGAAAGTCCTATTTTTCTATTTCCAGGTTTCTGGTGGGAGATAATTTGCTGTACTTTCCTTATAGTGCCGTGGTAGGAGCTTCTAATCTGTGCTCTCCCTGGGGAAAGGAAAAGAAACATTTATCTTCTGCAAAATCTATGGTTTAAAATCTAAACCATATCATCCTCTCCACTTTTGGAGATCCTTCACTCAATTCTATTTCTTTCATTTTGCATCTTCCTTCTCATGCCTTAACAGTGATTTTGCCTCACTGAAGTTTTGAGTTCAGTTCTTTGTATACTTGTTATTCAAATTGAAGTCCAGGCCTCAGGCTCAGTAAAATTCAGTTCTTATTTTCCTGTGACAAAACAAAATTCACATATTAAAAAGGTACTTTATCGGGGCGCCTGGGTGGCTCAGTTGGTTGAGCGACTCCCTTCAGCTCAGGTCATGATCCTGGAGACCGGGGATCGAGCCCCGCATCGGGCTGCCTGCTCGGCGGGAAGCCTGCTTCTCCCTTTCTCACTCCCCTTGCTTGTGTTCCCTCTCTGGCTGTGTTTCTCTCTGTCAAATAAATAAATAAAATCTTTATATCTATAAATAAAAAAAATAAATAATAAATAAAAAAGTACTTTATCTTTATTCACAAGGAATATTTCTTGGGCAGTGACTTCATATTTATCACTGTAGTACCTAAAACATGTGACAGATGACAGTTTGAAGAGGAATGGTCGAGGTTAATGTAGCTTTACAAACTCCTTTACATATAATCTTTGTACCCTGTATAATATTTCATCTTCTATATAGTACATAATAAAAATTACCGCTGATGGAATGAATGGAATGAATGAAATACTTGGTTAATGAATCCTCAGAACTGTTCATGGAAGATGGCAGAGTTTTAATCATACTGGTCAAAGAGAAATGCATTTGGCGCCCCTTTTCAGCCACAGAACGCCGTTAAATATGACATGAAGTCATCTGAGTCTGACCACACCTCCAGCATGTACCAACATGCTGGACTGAAGCCCTTTGTTCCCTGTGCAGAGCCTGACACCTCTGCCGGCTTGTCCTCAGGAATGTCGTTCTAGAAATAAACCAGCCTGCTCCCTGGAGTCTATGAGTCATACACAGCAGTTAATTCATCAATTTTCTTAAGCTCTTTGTAAAAGTATTTCAGAGTCCCTCATGGTAAGGCCAAAAAAAAAAAAAAATCAGGTTCCTTTTCGGTTTCTTTCCAGCTCTTGCCTCATTTCCTCTCTCTGTGCTTCCTATATTTGGCTTTTACTGATAACCTTTACCTGCAGACCCAGACCCCAGTTCCTGAGCGAGTGTCGCCTAAAATAGGAAGTGACCAGCAAAGCCTCATCAGCCCACATACCCAGTTCCATTCACTCAGATTTGGAATCACATCACACTCTACTAGACCATTTCTGTCTTCCTAGCTAATTACTCTTGTGAGATACAGCCCGCCAAGGACAAACATATAATCTGTGTCTGAGATGAAGCCCAGGAGTGCACCATTTTTTTTCTTTTACTTTTTTAAAAATTTGTTTTTTATAGCAGAAGTAATAATTGAATACATTTTCACTATGAAGTAAGAGCTGAAGAAGCAGGGCCTATGTGACTCACTTGTTTAAGTGTCTGCTGTCAGCTCCAGTCATGATCTTGGGATCCTGGGATCAAGCCCCACATCATCATTGGACTCCCTGCTTAGTGGGGAGCCTGCTTTTCACTCTCCCTTTGCCACTCCCCCTGCTTATGTTCTCTCGCTGTCTCTCTCAAACAACTAAAATCTTTTTAAATAAATAGATAGATAAATAGATAAATTGGAGCTGAAGCTGAAGCTCTCTCTTGTTAACTAAGTACTTACCTTGCATTTCTATGTTACTTTTGGCTGTTTTTGTATTCCAGAGTGTTTTTTAAATACAATAAAATTCAAGCAGAATAGAAGTATGAATGATAAAAAGGAAACATATTTCAGAACTCTACCCTGTTTTCACTCCTGCCTACCATTAATAGTTTGATGGTAGCCTTTCAGACCTTTGTAAAAGGCATTTACATACATATGTATATACTTAGGCCATTTTTATTCATTTTATTTTTTTTATTTTTATATAAAGTGTTTCTACTATACATCTGTTCTACAACTTTATTTACTTACCACCTCTTAGCTTTCCCTGCCAGTACATTTAAATTTACTTCATTTTAACAGCTATGTAATTTCCCAAAAGTTGAGTGTGCCATAATTTATTTAAACATTATCCTATTGATAGGTATTTGAATTCCTTCCTGTTTGAGATTCTGCTTATTTGTTATTACAACAATGCTGTACTGAACATCTTTGCATATGTGTCCATGTGTACTACCTAAGAGTGTCTTTAAGCTAGATATCTAGGGGATAGAACTGGTGGATAGAACAGTCAAAATATGGGTACACTTAAATTTTTACATTTTCCAAAGTTTACAATTAAAAAATTAAACATTTTACCCACTAATTCCCTTTCTTCTGCAGAGAGTTCTATCCTGGGAACTGACATTGACCTTCAGACTATAGACAACGATGTTGTCAGCATGGAGATTTTCTTCAAAGCCTGGTTACATAACAGTGGAACAGACCAAGAACATATCCATCTTCTTCTTCCTTCACGGTGTTTCAGCAACATTTCCAGAGCCAGAGATGATTCAAGTACACACCCCCAAAAGACATAGTATATAGGCTATGATTATCCTACTCTCAGATTAAGACTGTAGATTTGTGAGTTCAGAATACACAGTAGTTGAGGTTTAGGGACTAGAGGAGGCTGTGCAGTGTAAGCACGAGGAGTAAAAAAATAATTTCTAAAAAGTAACCACAATTAGAAATACTGAACCTAATTAAGCCTAGACAGCAAGGACCAGTTAGTTTAGGATCAAAGACTTAGATAGCTCAATACTAGAGCAGCACCTAAACTAAATAAGAGCACAATGAATCATATCCTTTTCTCAAGTAAATTCATTTTAAATTGTAGTAGATATTATTTTTTAAACAATTTTTTTTAAAGATTTTATTTATTTATTTGACAGAGAGAAACACAGCCAGAGAGGGAACACAAGCAGAGGGACTGAGAGGGGGAGAAGCAGGCTTCCCGCCGAGCAGAAAGCCCGATGTGGGGCTCGATCCCGGGTCTCCAGGATCATGACCTGAGCCGAAAGCAGTCGCTTAACCAACTGAGCCACTCAGGCGCCCCTGTAGTAGATATTATTGACATAATAACCTGAGGCATGCTGGTACCTCAACATTTATCATCAGGGCCTGTGAGAAGGTAAAGAACCAAGATTAAATCAAGATTAAATAGAGGTCTTCTGGATAGGAAGACACCAAACTGAGGTAAGGTAAAGCAACTACAGAGGCAGGCCCCACAGAGGACAACTGGTAGCCCAACCAATAGAGGCA
This sequence comes from Spilogale gracilis, assembly GCA_004023965.1. Classification (NCBI taxonomy): domain Eukaryota; kingdom Metazoa; phylum Chordata; class Mammalia; order Carnivora; family Mephitidae; genus Spilogale; species Spilogale gracilis. Next base: position 130,807 of record PITA01002651.1, on the reverse strand, counting down.
GGAGTTCAATGAGAAATATGGGTATAGACTCCCACTCCCAAACGGGAAGACACATGGTGGTCCTTTCTTTCTGGCGATAGGCATCAGATCTTTACCCACCCATCCCTCCCCATGGGATGCCTTTGATAACTTACCTTGATTTCAATCTGTCTTTCCTTGGTGTATAAATCTTCCCTAGACTTCCTTTCCACTCTTTTATCCAAGGCTGATGGTGCCAATTTCTCCATGTCCCATCTTCTAGAATCCACTTCATATCTATCTTTCCCCAAGTACTATGTTACCTCCTTTTCTGCATTATCCCATTTCATCTTCACCCACCACTGTGAAGCAGGCACTGTTACCATATGTCATTGAATCTAAGATGCTATCAGTTATAAGATACAACCATTACTTTATATACCACTAAGAAAGAAAAATGCTGCCAATTAAATATGACACAGTGCTTGCTTTCACTTAGAGATATGACTTTATCCTTACTGAGAAGTTAAAGTAGTGTTTGAAGTGTGTCTGGCCAATGGCAATTAGAAGACACATAGAGAGATGTTAATATGTGGGGAGAGAAATGTGTCTTAGAATCAATTAAATACCAATGTTATCTCCATGTTTTATAGATGAGAAAACTGAGACTTAGAGAAATTAGACATTTTCCCAAGACAGCACAGAAAAATTAATAACAGAATTTGAAGTTAGACAACTCCAGAGCCCACTCTTAACTCTTAAGATTAGAAGTTTATATTTTGTACATTTGACTACATTCAGCCCAGAAAACATTCATCAAACCCAGGTCTGTCTGCCTCCAGACCTGGGTCCTTACCTACTACACACTGTTTCATGCTGGGCAGTTCTGAACAAAGATGCTGCCTCATGCTGGGCACTTCTCTCATAAGGAGGGCTGCGGCCCACCAAGGCCAGGAACTCCAGAAACCAGCCTTTCTTCAACTGTTGCACAGCACTTTCTCATGGTATAGTTGAGAATTTCTCTACCTTTCCCCTCCCTCTTTCCATGGCTTTCAGCACCAGGGTCAGAGCCAGAATATTTATCTCCATCTGCAGTCATTTTTCAGAAATTTGCAAGTCTTCTAGGTCCATGTTGGAACTTAGATCCAAATTCATCAGCTCTTCTAACTAGGGAGGCCTACACTGGAATCCAGATGCTTATGAGCAGTCGGAGTGAAGTCTGGGGAAAATAGCCCTCCTCCAGGGTAGGTGTGACCCACCTGAGAGTTTATACAACTACAATAAAGACCATACTATAGTTATTGACTGTTTAAAAAAATGATGCATTACCACACTGGATTTCTGGAAACGTAGCTCACTATAAAAAATGAAACAAAACAATACAGAACGCTGAGCTCTCCTACTCTAGAATCTCTTGAGGACTGCTCTTTAGATGTCCACTATGACTCCTTACAAGGTTCTCCACCCGCTCCACTTTCTTCTATAGCCGCCCAGGGCCCTTTACCCCCCCGCCCAGGTTCTTCCCTCAGAAGCCTCCATCTGACAGAATGCACAGTCAGCTTCAGATGAATGTCTTTTCTCGTTTCATGGATTTGGAGTCTACCACGTCTGCATCTAGGTTCAGGGTGGTAAGAAGCACACCTGGTTCCAGACTCTAGTCCTGCTAAGACAGCTTTCCCAGCTTCGGAACACTATTAAGACTATAGTGCCAAATCATCCGCCCTGGCTGCAGTAAGAATCGCATGAGGGACTTTTTTTTTTTAAGATTTTATTTATTTATTTGACAGACAGAGAGATCACAAGTAGGCAGAGAGCAGAGAGGCAGGCAGAGAGGAGGAAGCAGGCTCCCTGCTGAGCAGAGAGCCTGATGCGGGCCTTGATCCCAGGACCCTGAGATCATGACCTGAGCCAAAAGCAGAGGCTTTAACCTACTAAGCCACCAGGCGCCTGACTTTTTTTTTTTAAGATTTCATTTATTTGACTGAGAGAGAGTTCACAAATAGGCAGAGAGGCAGGCAGAGAGAGAGGAGGAAGCAGACTTCCGGCCGAGCAGAGAGCCTGATGCAGGCCTCGATCCCAGGACCCTAAGATCATGACTTGAGAGAAGGCAGAGGCTTTAACCCACTGAGCCACCCAGGCGCCCACATGAGGGACTTTTTAAAAATACCAGTATCTGGATTCCATCTCCAGAGATCCCAATTTCGCTAGTGTGAGTTAGGACCCAGACATCAGTATCTTTAAATGTTCCTTAATGAAAAGATGATCCTTATTGCAACCAGAGTTGAGAATCTCAGCCAGATGAACACTGCTCTCCAACCCTAAAGCCCAGATACCTAACAGAGAAGTCAGGCACAGAGGAAATGAGGGAAGTCCTAGGCCAAGCCCTTCCAGGAAGGGCTTATGGGTTTCTAGGAAGTCAGTAGACTTCCTGGGCTCTGAGACACAGCAGGCCAAGACTGTCTTACCCAGAATTAATGTCTGTGTCTGACTGCTCAGCCCAGGAACACCAGCTGGATCTGACCTCTAGTCCTGTCTCTTTTTCTACGTTATTACTCCTTTGTTTATATGTCATGTTTGTTAAAGTATTCAAATCTGGTATACATTTTGTTGAAAAACTTTGTGGTATCAAAGCTGCAGGCCCATGTAATAACACATTGTACACTGTGGCCTGTGAATATACCTGCCAGGGCAGAACCTTAATACAGAAGGGCATAATACCTTGACGAATAATTCATACCTAGGTGAAGCCCCCTCAGAACAGTTGCAGAAGCTTCTACCCTCAGGTTTCTTTGGGGAATTAGGAAAGAAACTATTTCAGGAACTTATTCATCCCCCTCCCCTGAATGTCCCTAGAAGAGCCCACAGAAAAACAGTAGCATCAGCTGACTCCCTGACTTCTGCTTTCCTGCTCTTCCTTCATCTGACCTGTAGTCTTACCAAAGCCTAGCTATAGGGAAGCAGCAGAGGCAAGATTTCCATCTGTGATTGCAAAGGGCCTCTGCATATCATAGTGTTAGCTTCCTTCTCCACAGAGGACCCATGTTCCTCTCAGATTGGATCACAAGCCAGATCCCTCACTATGAGGCAACTGCTCAGGCAGCCCCAAAGTAGAGCAAGTAAAAACCATATCAGATGCAGAAAATAAGTTAACTATTGTATTGAGCAATACTGTAGGTCCAGACCTGCTCTGCCTTTCCAAACCAGTCATACTTTCCCCTTTCCACTTCCCTGCCTCCTCCCAAGCCTTACTTGCCTGGTGAATGAGGAATGGGTAGCAGATGTTGTCTCTTAATCACGTAGCCTGAGGTAACTTGTGATGAACTATCCCTCCCACAATGCCATTTTTATTGTAGTGTGCCTGAAATGTGATCTCCAAGAACGACTCCTCAGCCCATCCCTGCTCCCTGGAACAGCTGATGGCTCCTTAAGAATGGATGACCCCAAAGGAGACTTTAGCACACTCTACCAGATGGCCTCCCAGTCTTCAGCCTCTCCTTACAAGCTCCGGGTGATCAAGTATGGGACAGGAGAACTTCCCCAATCCATGCAAATGCCTTTTCTTACTGGTTCCAGCTAGGATGTCCAGAGGTAGAGGGCATCTCCAAGTGTCAGGCAGGTGGGGTCAGTTCCAAAGCAGAAACAGTTATGGGAGTGAAAGAGCAAGCTCAGACTGCTTAGCATGTGGAGACAAATGGGCAGGTAGTGGCAGATATGCCTCAGTAGACATTTTGAAGCCTGGATGAGGATTGTGAATCCAGAAAGTCTCTGAACACCAAGAAAAATGAGATCAGCTGTGCTTATCCATTCAGCAACTATGTATTGAATACCTTACTATATTTAGGCAAATGACAGAGGTCTGACATTTTTTTTTTAAAGATTTTATTTATTGGGGCACGTGGGTGGCTCAGTTGATTAAGCGACTGCCTTCAGCTCAGGTCATGATCCCGGAGACCAGGGATCGAGCCCCACATTGGGCTCCCTGCTCGGCAGGGGGCCTGCTTCTCCCTCTCTCACTCTCTCTGCTTGTGTTCCTTCTCTCACTGTGTTTCTCTCTGTCAAATAAATAAATAAAATCTTAAAAAAAAAAAGATTTTATTTATTTTTGAGAGAGAGTGACTGAGAGAGAGCATGAGAGGGGAGAAGGTCAGAGGGAGAAGCAGACTCCTCACAGAGCCGGGAGCCCGATGTGGGACTCGATCCCAGGATTCCAGGATCATGACCTGAGCTGAAGGCAGTGGCTTAACCAACTGAGCCACCCAGGTGCCCAGAGGTCTGACTTTTAAGGAACAAGGGAGTAGATAGTATCTACTCCTGCCTTGCCATTTCTCTGAGTACTAGAATTCCTATTTCCAGGGGAACTAGTTCTTGGGTAGAATTAGTAATGATGGCAAAGACCACTTTTACTGCTTCCTAGTTCCTATCATAGTGCCTGTGAACAAATATCTGGATAAGGTTGTCTATGGGTTTGCGACTACAGATGCTGCTGGGGAAGTGTCTTAAATTTATTTTCTTTAAGACAATAAGAGCTAGGTTGGGGAGGAGGGACAGGGGGAAAGAGACAGAGGAAGAGAATGGATCTTAAGCAGGCTCCCTGCCCAGTGAGGATCCCAGTGCAGAACTCAGTCTCATGACCCTGAGCTCATGACCTGAGCCAAAATCAAGAGTCAGACAACTAACTGACTGAGCCACCGGGGCACCCCAATTCATCCTCTTTTTTTAAGATTTTATTTATTTGGGACACCTGGGTGGTTCAGTCAGTTAAGCATCTGCCTTCAGCTCAGGTCATGATCCCAAGGTCCTGGGATCGAGTCCCAAGTTGGGCTCCTCACTCAGCAGGAGCCTGCTTCTCCCTGTGCCTGCCGCTTCCCCTGTTTGTGTGCTCTCTCTCTCCCTCCTTCTCTCTGTGACAAATAAATAAAATCCTTTTTAAAAATTTTACTTATTTATTTGACACAGAGAGAGAGAGAGAGCGCACAAGTAGGCAGAGCAGCAGAGGGAGAGGGAGAAGCAGGCTTCCCACTGATCTGGGAGCCTGATGAGGGGCTTGATCCAAGGACCCTGGGATCAGGACCTGAGCTGAAGGCAGACGCCTAAGCACCCAGGTGACCCTCATCTTCTTTTTAAATGCATCTTCTTTCAGCACTTGCCACAAGAGAGCCAGGACTGGGATGCAGATGGTTAGCGTACTATCATGTTACATGGTTATTATAGCAGGGGTGTTCTGGGAGTGTCTCCAGAAAAGTCACTTGGAATGGAATAAACTCAGGAGAAGAAATCCATCAGATGGCTTTTCATGCTGATGCTTCCTTCCTTTATTGATTAACATGCTTTGTGCCAGGTCCCTTGCTAGGTGCTGACCATGCTAAGGTGAATAATTCACAGGCCCTAACTCAAAGGGTTTCACATTAGAGTCTTAGATAGTGGGGCGCCTGGGTGGCTCAGTTGGTTAAGCGACTGCCTTCAGCTCAGGTCATGATCCTGGAGACCCGGGATCGAGTCCCACATTGGGCTCCCTGCTTGGCAGGAAGCCTCCTTCTCCCTCTCTCACTCCCCCTGCTTGTGTTCCCTCTCTGGCTATGTTTCTGTCAAATAAATAAAATCTTTAAAAAAAAAATAGAGTCTTAGATAGAGGCTGAATTTAAGTTGATCTGGTGTCAAGGTTCTATATATCACTGAGAAGACTGTCACTGCCATTTTCTCTTGCCAGGGCTCTAAATTCCAGTGGGATCTGCGAGTCATTGACATATGGACTGCCCTTCATCCTCAGGCCCACAAGTTGTTGGCAGCTGGACTGGGATGAGCTGGAGACAAATCAGCAGCACTTCCATGCTTTGTGTCACAGCCTGCTGGTAAGTATACATGTCCCCAGATGAGGAAGAAGAATAGTGTTAAGGCACCAACCACGGAAAAGTAGCAGGCTTAATCCTGCCCTGATCCCAAACCTGTCCCAATTCTCAGCAGGACAGGAAAAAACTGGAAACACTCTGAAATGTGGATTAAATATGACTTGCCTTTGTTGGTTTCATGCAATAGAGAATACTTCCTGAACTCAGTTATATGACACTAAACTTGAAAAGCCCTACGTTTTTACATTTAAGTAGGAAAAGGGTATTTTCCATAAGTTAACTATATTTTAAGACTTCTCTGGGGGCGCCTGGGTGGCTCAGTTGGTTAAGCGACTGCCTTCTGCTCAGGTCATGATCCCGGAGACCCGGGATTGAGTCCCACATCCGGCTCTCTGCTCGGCGGGAAGCCTGCTTCTCCCTCTCTCACCCCCCCTGCTTGTGTTCCCTCTCTGGCTATGTTTCTCTCTGTCAAATAAATAAAATCTTTAAAAAAAAAAAAAAAGACTTCTCTAACACTGGGCTGGACATTGTGGTTTATTTAAATGAAGAACACCTAGACTATTCCAGACATCTTGCTAAACTGTAGATATTCAATCGTGACAAGTTAGACATTATCCATGGCCTCAAGAAACTTACTCTGAAAAAAGAAACAGAATTTTATATATACATATATATTATATATAGTATATGTTATATATAAGCATAGGATATATGATTATACTTTAAAATTTTATGTATAAATTATATAATTATAAAATATAATTTATATATGTAAATACTTAATTGTGAGAAGCTTATGAAGGAAAAGAAGAGGCTGCTGCCAGAAAGCCTCTCTGTGAAAGTAACATTTAAACTGAGCCCTGCCAGTTTATGGGAAGGGAAATTAGCCAGGTGAAGTGTGACAGAAAGAATGTCTGGGAAAGACATGCGTGAAGACCCCAAGGCTGGAAAGAGCTGAGGAAAGAATCAAGAATGGAAAGGCCATTGTGACTGAAATAAAGAAAGCAAGGGAGAGAGAACCAAAAGGCGGGCTGAAATAGTGAGCAGGGGTCAAATCATGCAAAGCTTTGTAGGTCAAGTTAAAGACCTCGGACTTTAAGTACAGAAAGTAATCATGAGAGATGATTTGAGTTTTGTGGGGTTTTTTAAAGATTTTATTTATTTATTTGACAGAGAGAAACACAGCCAGAGAGGGAACACAAGCAGGGGGAGTGAGAGAGGGAGAAGCAGGCTTCCTGCCGAGCATGGAGCCCTATGTGGGGCTCAATCCCCGAACTCAGGGATCATGACCTGAGCCAAAGGCAGACACTCAATGACTGAGCCATCCAGGTACCCCAAGAGATGATTTGAGGCTTTTTTGTTTTGTTTTGTTTTTTAAAGATTTTATTTATTTATTTGACAGAAAGAAACACAGCTAGAGAGGAAACACAAGCAGAGGGACTGAGAGAGGGAGAAGCAGGCTTCCCACCGAGCAGGAGGCCCAATGTGGGGCTCGATGCTGGGTCTCCAGGACCGTGACCTGAGCTGAAAGCAGTTGCTTAACCAACTGAGCCACCCAGGCACCCCTGATTTGAGTTTTTGAAAGATTATGTACACCAAACATTGGAAATGAACTGGCAGAAGCAAGAATAGGAACAAGAAAATGAAGTGGGCGAGCATTGCTGTAGTCTGGGTAAGAGATCATGGTGGCTTGGACTAGAATGCTGGAAGTCAAGAAAAGTAAACAAATTAAAGAAATATTTTAGGGCCGCCTGGGTGGCTCAGTTGGTTAAGCATCGGACTCTTGGCTGTAGCTCAGGTTGTGATCTTAGTGTCGTGAGATGAGCCCCACATGGGATCTTGCCTCGTGCTCCCTGCTCAGTGGGGCAGTCTGCTTAAAATTCTTTCCACCCCCACTCCCTCCTCCTCTGCTCCTCCCACCTTGCTCCTCCCCCACTGCTCCTTCCCCTGCTCTCATGCTCTCTCACTCTCTCTCTCAAATAAATGAATAAAATCTTTAATTTTAAAAAAGACATATTTTAGGGCATCTAGGGGGCTCAGATGGTTAAGTGTCTGCCTTCAGCTCAGGTCATGATCCTAGGGTCCTGGGATTGAGCCCCACACCCTCAGCAGGGAGCCTGCTTCTCCCTCTCCCTCTGCCTGTCTCTCTGCCTACTTGTGATATCTCTCGCGCGCGCGCTCAATCTCTCTCTCTCTCTCTCTCTCTCTCAAATAGATAAATAAAATCTTTTCCAAAAAGACATTTTATAGGAAGTGTCAGCACTTGGTGAAGGATTGGATATAGGGAGTGAGGAAGAGGAAGGTATCAAATAACTGCTTCATTTCTGATTTAATTAAGTGGATGCCCATTTCCTGGAAATGGAAAAAAAATAAAAGAGCTTAAAAACACTTAGAAAAGAGCATTAAACATTTAGAAAGCAATAAAACAACTGCACATATAATTGAAGACAGGTCTAACTGCGAGTGGAAATAGAGGAACAGTTTGACCTAGTAGTATATGGATGATTAGACCAGCACAGCCATGTGTCTCTTTCACTATCAGAAGCAGGCTTCTTTTTTCCTGTTTCAAAGCCCACACTCCCTTTTAGGCCCACCCACAGAGTTCCTGTTTCCTATCTGAAGAACACACATCCCCTGTCTTTGCAGAGCAGAGACAACAGATACATCCTGACCATCAACTCAGTTGACTATTTACTCCACCCCATTCCTCAGGATCTCAGAGATGCTATATCACTTGGGAGGAATTTCCCTCAAGTGGCTTCCCTACATTCTTATACTACATGATATTTTAAACAAATATTTTCATTTTAATACACTGCTAGAAGAAGGTGATAGCTACTTCTAGAAGGTGATAGCTACTTCAAAACTTTAATTTGATTGCTGGGAATGTATGTAGCACAGGAAAACAATCAGGAAAAGGAGCAAAGGTACGCATACCAGCATGTTTATCTCAGTGTTATTTACAGTGGCAAAAAAAATCAAACTAAATGTCCTAAATAGAGAAATGATTAAATCAAAATAAGGGAAAGGTTATGGGAACAACAATTCAGCCAAACAGTGAAATATTATGTAGCCATTAAAAATAAAGATGGGGGAGGGGCGCCTGGATGACTCAATCATTAAGTATCTGCCTTCGGCTCAGGTCATGATCCGAGAGTCCTGGGATCAAGCCCTAATTGAGCCCTGCATCGAGCCCCACATCGGGTCCCTGCTCAGCGGGAAGCCTGCTTCTCCCTCTCTCACTCCCCCTGCTTGTGTTCCCTCTCTACCTGTGTTTCTCTCTGTCAAACAAATAAATAAAATCTTTAAAATAAAATAAAATAAAAATGGGAAGGAGTTGTCTGTTCCCTCCTGGCTTACATATATAAATCAGACTCTTCCTGCCTCTGAATTTGGCGTTTGAGCATCTACTATTTATTTGTTTGTTTGTTTGTTTGTTTATTCATTCATTCAATGAATATTTATTGAGTACTGTATGCCAGGTACCATTCTAAAGGCCAAAAGACTCTTATTTATCATTCCTCTATCACAGAAATTCACAAGTATGTGATTGCCCCATCACTAATAGATTACCCATGTTTTGGAGCACTTACTAGGGGCCACTCACTTAACCAAGTGCTTTGCATACTTTATATCACTTAATCCTCACAATAATTCTGTGAGATAGGGATTGTTGTCCCGTGTTTACACATGTAGAAGACTGAAGTCTATAGAGATGAAGTGACATATGAAAAGTCACATAGCTACCAAAGTGGCCAAGTCAGAATTTGAAACTACTTCGTTGATTACAAAGCGTATGCTTTAAAAAAATAAAAATAAAAAAAGATTTTATTTATTTATTTGACAGAGAGAGAGATCACAAGTAGGCAGAGAGGCAGGTAGAGAAAGAGGAAGAAGCAGGCTCCCTGCTGAGCAGAGAGCCCAATGTGGAACTTGATCCCAGGACCCTGAGATCATGACCTGAGCCAAAGGCAGAGGCTTAACCCACTGAGCCACCCAGGCACCCTACAAAGCCTATGCTTTTAACTTCCTGGCTTAATTCCCTACTCAGGATGTAGCCAAATAAACACAGCCTATAATCCTGACACTGATTCTCCTCTCACTTAATGCCCCAGGCTTCTGTACTGTGCTGGACTTGAATTCACTTAATGTGATGGGGTACTTGTGATGTCTTGTGTTACAACGGTTGTCTCTACTCTATGTTTGTTCCACCTCAGCAGATCAAAGAACTTGCTCTTTTTGTGAAAAAGACAAAAGCAAAACAGTGTTTGAATGGCTCTTCCTTCTTTGCTTTTCACATGACATGTCCCAGCAGCAAAAATCCTAAAAGGCAGTGTGGTTTAGAGAGGAGAATTCCCCACAAGCCTCTTCTGATGCATTCAACAACAAATCTTTTTCCAGTACCTACTCTGTGACAAGACCTTATTTAGAGTTTGAACCTCTCTGGTCCTATATTACAATTTTTCAGCACTTCACTAACTCCTTGGTTTTCTAGTCTTTTTTACACCTTTTTCATATGTTCTTTTAAAATCTGATGTCCTCAGCTCCCTGTGTAATTCTCATTTTCTGTTTCTTACTGTGACATTCCCCCTCCAGCTAACTTATCATTCTAACTTCTGTCTTTCTGTTAATAACAGCATTGCCACTGTCTGCTCACTCAGGCTTGAAACCTCATGACCTCTAGCCTCCTTGTCCTTTACACCCACTTCTTCCCTAAGTCATATCAGTTTTCTTCTCATAAGATGAGTTGTAACTGTCTTTTCCTTCCTGTCCCCACTGTTTATTCTCACCAAGGCTTATTCAGTAAACTCCTAACTACTTTCTCCACCTCCAATCTCTCCCTCTTCTAATTTGCCCTGTTTTTTAGGCCACGTTAATCTTCTTGAAGCGCTCCCCTGACTGCTACATGTTTCTCAGAAGTGCCAGTACCCAGCAATGTAAGCCTTGCCTGTCCTCTCCCCATAGCATCTGCTGCATGTGCCTCTCCTCTCCGTTCTTATCATCACTATCCTGGTTCGAAGTCTGTTTACCTCTTCCCTATAATATTGCAATAACCTCTTGTCTCAGTGCCTTTAATGTTTCCCTTCCCAGTCCATTTTATACACTGCCACCAGATTAATCTTCTTGAAACACACAGCACTGATCCTGCCACCCTTCAACTTAAAGATATTTTGTGACTTACTATTGACTCTACCTTAAAGTCCATATTCCTTAGGCAGTATTTAAACTCTAGTCCATCTCCCATCATCCCCTCTGTGTACCATAGAGTCCAGGCAAATTAATGTATAAACTTTAAATTGTCACACCTTTGAACCTTGTTCATATTGTTCCTTCTCCTCTTTCGCTATATGTTCAAATCCCACCCTGAAAAACTCAGCTCAAATGGTACTTCTGCAATGAGGTCTTTCTGGATCCCTTTATTTATCATTAGACCTTTGCATGCTCTGTTTTCTTTTTAAGGAAAAGCATATTTCTATTAGCTTTTCAAATATATGGTCTTATGATTTAGATTAAAGTCTGTGATATAAGTCTGAATACCCAGACTCCAACATAACAGGATTGCCTTTTCCTGAAGTTTCTATCACATTCTCATTTTACCAACTAATTTCTCAGCCGTAGTCAAGTTTCAGAGTAAAAGTTCTCCATTTGTTACCTCTCTTTTTGAGGAGTCGAGGCAAGGGAGCTTTCCAATCTATTGTAGTAAAATGTAGTTTGTATTGTCTATGCAAAGTCTGGGCTTCATCAGAATCAGATGGCCCTAGGGGCGCCTGGGTGGCTCAATTGGTTAAGTGACTGCTTTCACATCGGGCTCCCTGCTCAGCAGGAGGCCTCCTTCTCCCTCTCTCACTCCCCCTGCTTGTGTTCCCTCTCTCGCTGTGTTTCTCTCTGTCAAATAAATAAATAAAAATCTTAAAAAAAAAAAAAAAAAGAATCAGATGGTCCTAGGTTCCTGACAGCTTCATTATTTCCCCAACCGTGTAAATTCAGTAACATATTTAACATCTCTATGAAACAGTAGTATATTAATTTATTTGAAACCTTAACAAACCTAGTGGCCCCATTTGGCTAATCTCTGCATAAATGGTATACAAAGAAGAACTATCCAGAAGCTGAAAAGTAATTGTAAAATTTATATGTGCTTTCAAAGAACAACCAGAGAAGAAATAATTCTTAACCCACAATGACATTTCTCAAATAAATTTCCTTCACTCCTCAATTCTATCTAACCAGGAGCTATTCCAAGAGCCTTTCACACACACACACACACACACACACACACTTTTATTTTTATTTTTTTAAATAATTAATTTTATTTTTTCAGTGTTCCAAGATTCATTGTTTATGCACCACACCCAGTGCTCCATGCAATATGTGCCCTCAATACCCACCACCAGGCTCACCCATCCCCCCAAGCCCCTCACTTCCAAAACCCTCAGTTTGTTTCTCAGAGTCCAGCCAAAGTCTCTCATGCTTCATCTCCTTCTCTGATTTACCCCAGTTCATAATTCCTTTCCTTCACCTAATATCCTCCATGTTACTCCTTATGCTCCACAAGTAAGTGAAACCATATGATACTTGACTTTCTCTGCTTGGCTTATTTCACTCAGCATAATCTCTTCCAATCCAGTCCATTTTGCTACAAAAGTTAAGTATTCATCTTTTCTGATGGAGGCGTAATATTCCATTGTATATATGGACCATATCTTCTTTATCCATTTGTCTGTTGAAGGGCATCTTGGCTCTTTCCACAGTTTGGCGATTGACACACACACTTTAAAAAAAAATAAAACTGTCTACATCACCAGTCCTTGTTCCTCTACCTTCTTCCTCCCTCTGTCAGCTATGTACATATTCTGTAGATTGACTTAGCCCCTCTGACATAGTCTGCCTCCCCACTCAGGTTCTGTCTCTCTCTCACTATTTAAAACATTCAGGAATAGAATTCACAAGACTTCTCATTTTGTGAGTAGAAGTAGAGTGGGGGAGAACAAAAAAAGGGGAAAAGATGCCTGATAGACACACATTAATAACTCTTGTCCCTGTCACATGTTGTATAGAGACAAGATATATCTCATATAGTTCTTAAGTTTATTAAATAATATTGCATATTTAAAGCACCTAGCTTATGTCTGGCATATGATTTGCATGTGGTGATTGGTTAGCAATTCTATGATTTACATTTGTTTCCCTCTTTTTTAATAGATTCTAAATCTCTGGAGATAGTCTCCATTTTTTCACCTATTTTTTAGAAGATTTTATTTATTTATTTGTCAGAGAGAGAGAGAGAGAGAGCACAAGCAGGGGGAGCAGAATGTAGGGGGAGAAGCAGGCTCCCTGCTTAGGACTCAATCCCAGGACCCTGGGATCACAACCTGAGATGAAGGCAGACTCTTTAACCTACTGAGCCACTCAGGCTTCCCTTTTTCACCTATTTTCTTGAGCATACTAATCATAGCTATTTTAAAGTTCTTGCATGCTGATCCCAATACCCAGATCACCTATAGCTTTGTTTTAGCTCTCTCTTTTCTTTTGATTTTCAGACATGTGGTCCTGTCTTTTGGCGCACCTGGTAATATTCTAATGAAAGAGGCTCAGAGTGTCTAAATAAATTGCAGAGGCTCCATCTGATATTCCTCCAGACAGGGTCCATCCTGACCTGCACTATGCAGATCGAGTGTTGACAAATCATCCTTATTCTGCTAAGAAGCTGTCCTGAGTCCAAGCAGGACTGCAGTCCTACTAAGGCTCAATCTACCCCTGGTTTGCTCCTGGCCTTCCAGGGTTTTCCAATGAAACCTGGTATATTATGTGCATCCCTTTCCCTTGGACAATTCCAACTCTAATCACTCTATATCAAATCTGTTAAGATACTCTGCTTCTAAAGGCTTTCTCTTAGATGTTTTTGCCTCCTGCTCCATGTAACCCCCACATATGGTAAATGTGCTGAGTGAAAAATTGGTCTGAGTACCCATCCCACCCCTGACTGGTTTCTCTGTTCCCTTGCAAGTGCCTCAGCATATGCAAATCCTAGATTCTGAGCTTCCACCAGCTCTCCCTTCAACTCAGAATAAACAAGTGCCATCAAGGTAAAAGCAGTAGTTGTAATTTCCTCATCTCTCTGGATTCTTCCCTCTCCAGAGACTTAGCTATCTCTCATTTTCATTGTCTCAGCATATCCTCACTGCCTTAAGACAAATTGTTTCTGTATATTCCAGCTTTTCTAGTTGTTCTACGCAAGAGAACAAGTGCACATCTGGCCATTCCATCCCATGCAGATGCAGAAGGAGATGTTTATTGATGTTCAGTCATCCCCTACTTTGCATCACTTATTTGCTTATTTGGCTAGACAGCCTATAATACATTTTTGGGTTTACTCTCAGCCAGTTGGCTGGCTCCACCTCATTCTTATTTCAGGTTCCTGGATTTTCTTACACCTATAAGCATAGGTTCCTTCAATGCTGCTTCTTCCTCTGCCCCTTCTTTTAGCATAGTTCTTCTAGACAAAGTCCACACTGCCATAATTAAATTCTAGTCATTAGTGCCAGCTCACCAGTCCTCATCAACTATAAACGTCATGTAACTTTTCTAATTACACTTTACATGTGCTATAAATCTTAGTCAATTACAGCCTTAAGTATTATTCCATCCCGATTTTCTTACATGGGAATTGACTATTACGTCTTTCCATACTCCTTGTAAATTATCTTGTTTTATTTGAGTATTTTACTTCCTTTTCCTCAGAAGAATATCACTTCATCAGATAAACAAGGTCTTGATAAACCCATTCCCAGGCACTTCCTGAAAGATGTCTGCCATCCATCCATTCCCATAAATTTCACTCTTAGATCAGTCCAGGCCACAGAAGAACAATGTGTTTTTACTTCATGTTCTGGGACTTTTATAGACCTATATCTAAGAATTATAAATTACTTTTAATTTCATAAAATTTAATAAATATATTCTAATAATTATTCAATATATTTTTGTTAAAAAATTTAACACTTGCCTATTTTGTGCCTGAAGCAGTTCTAAAGACTTCACAAATATTAAATTATATAATCTCCATGACCATTCGTTGAAGTAGGAATCGTTATCTCTATTTTACAAATGAAGAAATTGAAGCCCAGAGAGGTTAAATAGTTTTCCAAGATTACACAGCTAGTAAACGGTAGAGCCAGGATGGAATCCAGAAAGGTTGACTCCAGGACCCAAACTCTTAACCACTCTATAGCCATATGAAATTCATTATATTGATTTAGGAGTTCTCTGAAATACATTTACTACTCAGTAAGGATCCAGAAGATAACTTCCCAAACACTTTTATCAGGAAAATCTGTGGAGCTCTCTTTTAGCAAAAGTGGGTGGTTTGCATTTCTCTGAGCTTACCTAATCTTGGCTCTTTTATTGCCCTACCCTTATTTTTCCTTTGTCCAATCCCTTGTGTATTTTTTTTGTATCGTTGCATTTTTCTGAACTGGCATGTGGTAGAGAATAAATATAAATGTGGTAGAGAATAAATATAAATAAATAAAATTAATTTTCCTAAGTATGAAATGAATTTATCTCTCACCAGGAAAACATAATTTCAATTACCAAATCCTACTGTGTAGTCTCAGTTATGTAGCTAATGACTCACTTTCCACATCCTCATTTCTCTCACAAAGTCATGTCTGTATGAACTAGAAAAAGAAATGAAAATACCACCTAGGTCTTTCAGTTTCCTATTTAAAATGTCAGAGTCTCTGGAGACACATTCCAGAGCTTTACAGGCCATGTCTGCCCTAATTGGCCACAGAAGTGACAGAATTCAAGCCAGGATGTGTCCAGCAGGAGTCTAAACTACATAGGCGATGACCTTGTTGGGCTGTAAATGGGTGGGGAAATGGAAAGTCCTGGGTTACATTAGGCAAAGAGTCAAGAACAAGAATCCAAACTGAGAGTTGGGGTGATAGCAGGTCAGGAGCCATTTTTAAAAAATCAGAATGAAATTAGAATGTTGGGGGCAGGGGAAACAGACAGATGCTAGAATAGACAGCAGGTTAGCATAGGATCCATGGGCTTCTTGTGACCCAACCTTGTCTGTTTCTTTTGCTTCATCTTTTACCATGCCCCTTCTATCCTTTACTCCATTCACACTAATAAATTGCTAAATGTCCCCCAAATATGCCAAACTGTTCCATACTTCCATACTTTTTTTATGCTTTTGCCTCTGCCTGACAAATATCTATCCATTTTTTCCCAGATTCTGCTTGAATACCTCCACTAGGAAGCTATTTCTGCCCCCAGCACAGCCTCCCCACACCTATTTTTTTGTCCTTTACCCACCCATGTATCTGGTTCTCACATCTTTCTTGACATTCACAGCAGTAATAAAGGGTATGAGGTTGTACCTTAGCATTCTGATGTGAGAAATGACATATTATTGTATTTTTTTTCTAACCCAAGTTTAGAAAATATTAACCCCCAATAACTAGGATGTTGACACACTCAATATCTTAATGAGTGCCTCTCCCTGGCTCATACTCAGAATCCTAGAGCCCTAATAGTCCAGAAAATGTGGGAAAGGGCCCTTTGGTCTTCAATACACCTCCAGTACATGTTAAATTGAAGTGGCAAGAGCAGACATCTTTGTCTTGTTCCTGACCTCAGGGGCAAAGCATCTGGTCTTTCATCACTACTTATGATGTTAGCTGTGGAATTTTTTTACAGCCCTTTGTCAAGTTAAGTTCCGCTCTGTTTCTTTTTTTTTTTTCTTTTTTAAGATTTTATTTATTTGACAGAGAGAAACACAGCCAGAGAGGGAACACAAGCAGGGGGAGTGAGAGAGGGAGAAGCAGGCTTCCTGCCGAGCAGGGAGCCTGATGTAGGGCTCGATCCCGGATATCTGGGATCATGACATGAGCCGAAGGCAGTCGCTTAACCAACTGAGCCACCGAGGCACCCCTCCACTCTGTTTCTAATTTGTTCATGAAAGGGTTTTGGATTTTATCAAATGCTTTTTCTGCATCCATTGAGATGATTATGTAGTTTTTGTCCTTTATTCTAGAAATATGGTGTATTACATTGTTTGGTTTTTGGGTTTTAAACCAAACTTTCCTTCCTGGAATAAATCCCACATGGTTGTGATATATACAGTTGATCCTTGAATAACATAGGGGGGTGGGATACCAACCTCCTATGCAGTCAAAAATCCATGTGTAACTTTTGATTTCCCAAAAACTAATTGCTGAATTTGGTCCCAGGACATCATATTGATGGCAGACCAAGGAAGTACCAGTTTGGTGACATTAAGGATTTTGCCTGCTATAATAAATTCCCATCCATCCTGGCAAGGCCTATACTGGTTCCATTAAACTTATCCTAGAAATTTCTACTTTTGTCTCCCCATTAGCTATATCCTCTTCCTTTCCTTTGCTAATCTGTAAAGGATTCCTTTGGCTGCAACGAAAAAGAAAGCCAATCCAACTCTAACTTGAGTAATTAAGAGTTTATTTTTCTGATATAACAAGAAGTGTGGAGACAGACAATTCTGAGACTGATACCATCAGAGACCCAGGATCTTTGTGTTCTTCCACTGCAGCATCCACAGAAAACATGCTTCATCCTTATGCCTGTTCCTCATGTGGCTCTGGCACCTTAAAATCAAGGCTTGTCCTAGGGAAAAGGAGTGTGGTCAAGAGGCAAAGAATCTGCCAGCATATGACAAAGCTTTTCCAGAAGTCTCACACAGCAACTTCTGCTTATGTCTCATTACTTAAATCTAGATCACGTGTATCCCAGACCAATCACCGAAAGACTGAAAAATGTATAGAGAGAAGGGAGAAGGGAGAGGGGCGGAGGAGTAGTGGCCAGTCAACCAACAGCAGTTACCACGCCTTCTTTCACAGCCTTAGAAATTAGAAGTTAGGGCAGAGGTTGGGGAGAATGAGCTTGGAGCATGGCATGCCCTTCAACTCTGCGCCTGTACATACCTCTAAACAGATTCATTCCCCACCTTCTAAAATCTCAGCTCCCTAGCACCTTCTGCAGCAAACACAACAAATACAGACACATTTTTACCTGCTTTCTTGTAAATTCAACATCTAACTAATTCTCCTTATTTTAGAATTAGCAAAGGGGCACCTGGCTGGCTCAGTCAGTGCAGCATGTGACTCTTGATCTCGGGGTTGTGATTTCAAACCCCATGTTGGGTGTAGAGATTATTTAAAAATAAAATCTTTAAAAAAATAGATCATCAAAAGCATGTTTTGTCATCTACCATCATCAAGCATTATCAATTTGATGACCCCAAAAGCTAGTCTTCTGGGACATCCCTATATCTTTTCTCAGCCTTGAATACCTGCCCTGGCAACTAACCATTTCCATCACAGGTACATTTCCTGTACCTACAACTCAACCCATGACCTGGGTAACATGTTCAAGCTTGGGTCCTGGACTTCAAATCTCTAGTGTCATTAACCACTGTCCAGGAAGGGGTTAGAAATTCAGAGTCCAAAATAAGGGCCTTAAAGTTCAACTTCCTTATTTCTTACTTTCCCCAAATGCTCCTACGAATACAGATAAATTAATATCTTTATCCAACTCTAACAAGTGCATTTGCCTCTCTTACTTCCAGAGCCTTCTGCTAACCTTTCTGTAAATCAGCCCAGATGTTCCAAAGCATTCTATAAAATCCTTTCAAGTCGATCTCTTACCAGTCCTCCGATACTCCACATATCAGATGAGTTACTTTTGAGAGACTTCATTTAATCCTGCATCCTATTTCTCTAATAGAAACTTAGCTATTGTCTCAGAACCTATAGACCCAAATTCTAGGGATCACAGTTTTTCTGTGTGCAACATTCAAAGTTTCTTAGTAACCCCACCATATAGCAGTCATGAATTTATTCCATAACACCAAGGTGTAAGAAATGTCACGTTGCTTTAAAAAACAAAAGGTCCAAAAAATGTCTATTGCCATAGTTTTAGCCCTCCAATGACTTGCCACAGTGGCAAGATATTCTCTTCTCTGTGGAGTCTTAGAAGGGTGACCAATCACCCTTGTTTGCCCATGACTGGGAGTTTCCTGGGATGTAGGACTTTCAGTACTAAACAGGCAAACCAGAATGTTGGTCATCCTAAATACTGGACTAACATTAATTTACCAACCTTCCCTTTACCATATTATAAGATCTCAAGGAGCAAGGAACACATCTAATGAATTTCTATATACTCCTGCCTAGTGCTTGGGACATAAATAGGCACTTGGTACATTCTTAATAAATAAACTAATTTGCAAAAAATGCATAAACCAGCATAAAAATAGAAGATTAAATAGTTGTAATAATCCAAGCCTGATCCACATCAGAAGTTACTTGAGAGCCAGTTGAAATGGAATGTCCTGCCACTTGCTACTTATCCCTTCCACAGAGCATCCCTTCCAGGCTTAAAGAGGCCATGTCCCATCAGAGCAGGGGCACATTCCCCCTATACACAAACAAAATACACCATGATTTCTACATCATCTATTTACAATTTAATGTATTTGAGAAGGATCAGGTAGACTTTCTATCTCATGAAGAAGAAGAATTCTTTCTATCAAGAAGACAGCACATTACCAAATATAAGCAAAGTGTTAAGGAAGGATAAACTTCTGAAGGTATCTACCACCTGACCAGCCAACCAGACCTCCTCAGAGTTTTGTGCTGCACAAAATGACGACACTGCTTTTAAGCATCCAGAACCTTCCACACCACCTTCACCCCGGCACATTGCCCCTGGGGTATAACACTAATGCTATAGCAAGGCTCTTAGTGTGCTTCACTGTGTCACTTTCCACTTGTCTTCCACAAGACACTGATGTTCCTTTATCCTCTAAGATCTTTTTTCCTCTGTCTGCCTTTCCTCTCATATTATTTCTTCCAACTTCTTGTGTAAGTTAAGAGTAGGGCAGAGCTAGTGTTCTTTCTTTCATCTTCTGTAGCGGGGAGGCTGTTATGTTTGTGCCAGGTGTAAGTGATGACCACCTCCAGCAAGAGGGCACAGTTTATATATGATTGTAACAATTCTGACTCCACATTTCGTGGAGTTTAGTGGTTTCCCTTGAAACACTACCGCAGCAAATTGCCTTATTCTCATGCCTGATTTAAAAGGGCACACCTACAAAATCCGAATATGTCTGCATCTCTCTTCTCCTCACCCATGGCACATGGCAAAGAGTCACCCTCTGTTCAAAGTAGCTTTCTCAGAGTCACTGCCCCCAGAATTCTGACCCTTCTTTTTGTCCTGTGATGGGTTAAGTTGATCTCAAGGGCCCTGTCCCCCATGCACCTTCTCGTACCTAAACTTTTCTCTCCCTGCTCTTTCCTTCTCCTCTTGCTTGGCAGGTGACTTTGACCATCTTCTTAAACCCTTTCTGGGTATTCCAGGGATATTCCCTAGCCAGCACTTTCTGAGCTCAGTTGTGCAACACAACCAGATTTTTCTCACCCTTAAAATAAGACCTGAATTTTACCAACACAAGTCTCTGTTTCAAGACTCTGTTTTTAAGAATTATAATTCTTAAAATTCTACAATTACCATGGAGTAATATGTTAGCCATCTCCAGAGAGAACACCTATTTCGGATGCATCTGTTAAATTGTCTCTGCATTGTTAACTCTTTTGTGTACAACTCCAAGCTGGGAGGAAGAGCAGTACCTTGGGCACTAGCAGTTCAGGCAGGAAGTTCTTCTCTCCCAGGCCCAGAGTAAAATGGTTTGGGCCTCCCTGACACCTCCAGAGGAACTTGGAGAAGTCTTGATGGGGATTCATCTTTAAAATATGCCAAGACTGAAGGTGAACCAGCATTTATATATGTCCTTGTTTCAGAAAAGAGAATGGCTGCTGTTGGCCAAAGGGGAGCCCCTGAGCGGAGGACACAGCCTGAGACAGCCTGCCAGCACCTTCTATGTGATTGTGCCATCACGTTCCCCCACTCTGCTGGTGAAGGCAGTGGCCACGCGGGAACTGATGTTGCCCAGCCCCTTCCCCCTACTGCCTGAGGATCCACCTGATGACAGCCTTAAGACTGTGGAGGCAAGTGGAGCTCAGATCTCATGGGACAGACAGGGGGAGAGAAGAGTTGGGAGTTGGAGAAAGGGATGAGGGAGAAGAGCGAGCCTGTGGGGGAAAGGACTGGGGCATAGAGGGACAAGTGGTGGTGTCCCCTCCCAAGAAGGTGGTGGAGGGTCAGTAATGTGATAGGTGTCTGTGTGATGGTGTGTTCCCACCCATCTTTCTCTGCATTGCGTGTGTGCCTGTTTGTGAGCATCTATTTTTGTTGAGGAAAAGATAGCCAGTGTAGGTCCCCAAGACAGGAAGGGCTTCAAAATGAGACTTCCAGGCAACAGAGGGAACGGCACTGCTGGCCATTTTCTCCTCCCCCTCTTCCTCCTCTCTCTACTTTGGATCTGGATTCTGAATTTTCTCTGCCAGCCTCCCCTGGCTGAAGGCAGGAGGAGGGGCTCTGGGCAGGGAGAACTGGAACCACATCACTGCTGGGTCGCTGGCTTACGTGCAGAGAAGACAGAGCTTGGGATTGTGTTCTTGCAGTGGCGGCCATGGGCATGCAGAGAGAGGTGGGCACGAGTGGCCGTGGCTCGATCAGCGTCTCACTTCAGGGCCAATGGTTCCTGGCACAGGATGTTGTGGCCGGAAAACCTGACTGCTCAGGAATGCTGTGCTTGTGTGTCCTCGGGCTATGCTTACCTCGCAAGCCAGGCAGAGAACTCAGTGTACTGCCTGACAGACTGTGAGCACCCCCGGGCCTCGGACCGCCCCCCTCACAGCCCTGCACACTGGCTCCCTTGTAACCCTCGCGGCACTCCAGCCCCTCTCAGAATCTCATGACGCACTTGTTGGGACAGAGTATTCCACGTCCCTAACCACTCAAGGTGGCACTTATGTGTTGCACTCTTGTCAGAACCGTACATCATCGCAAGCCCTCAGATCTGGGAGCCAGGACACCCAATGGGACCCAAATCTATTTCAGTCTTCAGTGACGCACAGGGTCTTCACACATCCTCCAGCTTCTCATGCTCCAAGGTCTCTGCCGGACATCTTGTGTTGTGTGACCTCAAGCTCCCTGGGTAAGGCTCCTCTTCTCTCTTCCTCAGGGCTTGCTGGACAGCCTGGAACTAGAGCCCACTTACAACCCCTTGCAGGCTTGGAGCCATCTGTACTCACACCTGAGTAGCACCTTTACCAAGCCCCAGGGCCGGCTCCACCCCAGCTGGGAGAGCCAGGCCCTCAGAAAGGTACAGCTCCCTCCCTCCCCATTATGCCCAGAATCCAAGAGAGCCCTCCTACCCTGTCCCCAGCTCCCCTGTCCCCGCAACCAAGGGAGTAGCCCTTCTCTCTGGATCTCCCCCGGGGGAGGGGAGAACCAAGCCAACAGAAGAAGAAAAAAAAAGAAGAGCGCTTTGCCCTAGACAAAGGAAAGTACAACCCCTACCGCTAGGGATGCTTTTCTGCCTGGGCACTGGGCATTTACATATGGTAATGTTTAGGTGTCTTAACTGTATCACTTATGATAACTCATTAGTCATTTCACAGAATCTAACATTTAACATTGTCCCACTAAGCAAACTGACAGCACTGAGACCAGAGCTTCTGTTTAAAGAAAAGGCTAAATGGAAGGTAGAAAAAGAAATGTCCAAAGGAAAGGAAATTAGCATTTACTGAACACCAGCCATTTACCCGGTTTTCTGACAAGTGCTTCCACATGTGTCTTTCTCATTTAATCCTCACAGCGTCTGTGCAAGGTAAGTGTTAGTGCTCGTTTTACAGATGAGGGAAAGGAGGCTGACCGAGGTTAGTCAACTGGATTCAGGGCTTTAGCAACAAGGGTTAAAGAGAGAAAAGGAATTGAGCGTGGAGTTATTTTTCTGAAATTCATATTCTATATTTCCTTTTATCCCTGTTAATCTTTTCCTAGTTTCTCTGTCCCTATTACTCTTTTCCTAGTTTCTCAGTAACAGAGACTTTAGAAACTTTCGCTTTGCCTTAGCTGAAGTTACAAGAGAATGATCTTTCTAAACTATTGTTGAACTAGAGATGGGAGCAGACTCCAGCACAAGTTAGCTGGTGAGCAAGCTAACAGAGGAGGGACATTCAGCCAGGAGATGGGCACTGTGGAGAGGAGACCAGGGGACTCAACTGCCCTGGACCTTGGGGCTGTCACTTAAGGGATGGAACACAGGAAGGAGTTAGGACATGAGGCCCAACAGGGAACAGGATAGGAGATCAGGAACTGTGGTCTGGGCTTAAGAGAAGTCTGCTTGCTTTCTTTGCAGGCAGGGCAGTTACAGACAAACCGAGTTCGAGCTGCAGTGGCCCCTCTGCCTATGACTCCAACCCCTGCCAGAGCCTCCCAGATGCCAGCAGCCAGCAAGTCTTCCTCAGAAGCCTTCTTCTGGTCTTCCAAGGAGGAAGTGGGGGAGGAGAACGAGGAGGAGTATCCCTGGGGGCCCTGACCCCAGCACCGAGCCCCAATGCTCAGCTCAACCATATCCATACCAAGGCTCATACAGTGAATGGCTTTCTGTGGTCACACTTGCCTTCTGCCCACATAGCCTCTGTGAGCTGCAGGTGACTGGGAAACAGAGCCTTCCCCTCCTCTGTCTGCAGTGCTGCTAACGCCCCTGCCCCCACCACTCAGGCCCAGAAGAGACATGCCTGAATTTTTCCTTCTCCAAGCAGGAGTTCATTTTCTTTTGGATCATTTGATACCATTAACACAGATGAAGATTAAATACCCAGTAAGTCTCCACCATTGTTAGGAACATTCCCAACCCTGAATTTCTCCTTGTAGTTCCCTGTAAGCAGATAGATGTCCACTTTGGGAAACTGGACCTCAGGAGACAAGGACAAGGTATTCAGAGCTCATGAAAAATAAGGACAACTGAAATTTAAGCCTCATTCCGAAGCCTATGCTCTTCCCACTACACCCACCACACAGCAGTTCCCTTCAGCCTTCAAACAGAAAAATGGTTGGTGCTTGAGTACCTATAGGTAAAGTGTGTATGTGTGCGCGTATGTGTCCGTGCGTGTGTATTTGTGTGTGTTGGGGCAGGTGGTGTCATATAGCTGAGAACAGGAGGGAAAGATGGTGTGAAAAAGACCTATCCCCTTCCTGTTCTCCTCTCCCCATGCCTGTCCACCTTTCTGTTAGCCCTTCCCATCCGTGGAATATCCACAGTTTATAACATGCTTAATCTGTGCTTCCAACTGCACTAAGTACTTGAGAAACTTAACTCCTTTCACACAAACAACCCTGTGAAGTAGAGTCTTTTGTTGGGTTTCCCATTTTACAGCAGGGCATTGAGAGAAATTGAGGGTTACAGATGTTACACAATTCACCCAGCATCCCAGAAACAGGCTCAAGCCCAAGTGGGCCTGACTGGACCACCCAGGCTGTCACCCACCACACTGCTCAACTCACCTCCCTGGTACCCCTTCTTCCTTCTGTGGCCCCCAGTACATTCTCCTGACCCCCTCCACACCCACCCAGCCCACCCTGCCGCCATGTTCCCTCTGTAACTATTCACACACATAGACCTCTTAAACCCAAGCTGACTTTAATGAGAATAAACTTCTTAAGATCTAGGTCTCTGGCAAAGAACAAGGCAGGGTGGAGATCCAGGCACAGTCCAGCATCACCCTAAGCTTCCATGCAGGCCCCTCAAATGATACCAACTCAGACCAAGCACCCTTTTTCATAGACCTAGTCCAGCAGCTGTCCATTCCTTTGGGGAGGATGACTTGAGGGTGCTGGTCTCTCTCAGGTCCCATCCTTCACCACTACCATCTGTTTCACTGCCAGGATTTCTTGAGATTGATCATACTTCCCTTGACTCCCCTGATCCCTCCAGTCCTCTGGGCTGGCTTACACAGGACCATACAGCCCTCTGGTCCCTGCAGTTTCTAATAGGTTTCTTTGATCCCCATGGTTGTCCTATCAGCAACCCCAGCCTTGCCCTACCTCTCATGTGGAGCCCTCTGACTTGACCCCAGTCCTGTCAACCCCTGTTCTTGACAGCTCACAGTCCCAGCTCCCTGAGACACTGTTCTTCTGGACCTGGCTGTACAGGGCAGTGTCTGAGCTGTGGCCTTTGCAGCCGCCACCAGTTGCAGCTCCGGGTTCAGGGAGGGCCGAGGCCCGGGGCTTAGGAGCTGGGAGGGGCTTTGTGCTCCGAGGAGGTGGCACAGCATAGTCATCAGTGGCAGGGTTGTAGGGGAGCTCGTAGCCCTCCTCCTTCACCCGAGCCTGGCACCACCACGCATCCTTGGGCTCCTGAGGCAGATCATAAAGGCCCCGGAGAGCAGCTGGGGCCAGGCCCTCAGGTTCATCATAGATGGGGTCCTCTTTGGGGTCCGTCAGCTTGGCCTTCAGCAACTGCTGCTGCACATGCTCATATAAGTCGCAATATAGAGGTTTCTTGAACTGTACTCCCTCCCCTGCCCGAGCAGTGGTGCTGTCCAGGGGGTCTGAGTATAGGGAATCCTGGGAAGGGCCCGGAGGAATACGCAAGGAGTCTAAGGGCTCAGCATACAGGGCAGGAGGGCTGCCCAGGAGCTCTTGAGGGCCAGGCAGGGATGCTGCCAACTTCCCCTCTGCCACTTCTATCTCATGGGAGTTGGCTTTGAGTCTGTCCAGCCCTTGACCATCCTTTCCCTGGACCTTCTGCCGGTGAATAGCAGTCTCAACTGCCTGAAAGATATCATTCCCCTGTGCCGTCTGGAAGGTGAAGGTTCCAGGCCCCGAAGGGCAGCGGCGACCAGCCTCAAAAGAGAACATGACCTGAGGAAGGTGTAGAGGAAAACATTACTAGGAGCCATGAAAGGAAATGAGTCACAGGGCCTGTCCTAGTATAGAGGATCTACAAGGATCTACAAAGAAAGGGCTACGAGGCGAGGGAGGTGGGATCACAGACTAAGCAAGAAAGGGTTATCCAGAGTCCCACCTTCCAGTTCTGCCCCAGCCCGCCCAGCCCCCAGCTATCCAGACCCAGGAAGCCAAAGCCGGTACTCCGTGACAGCCCCCGCACCTTGTCCCGGCCGTAGCGCCGCAACAGAGTGTAAGGCCAGAAAAGGAGTGGCTCCAGTATCTGATTGTGAGCCCCTACGGTCAGGAGAGTCAGCCTCTCAGCCTCCACCCTCAGCACATAGGAGCCATGCAGGCCACAGCGCTCTGCGGCTTCAGTCCTCTGTGCTGTTACCCAGAACTGGGATCCTGGAAGGAATACACAATTAGATTGGCAGGACTGGTGGATTAGGGCGCCAGGGTGGATTAGGGAAGTGGGGACAGGTTGCCCAAGCATTCACTTGGAAACCAGCTTCAGGAGCTTCCTACTTCCCCATGGGACCCCAACCCTTTAATCACTCCCTTCCCAAGGACACCCTTTGTTTTCCATCCCATCCCTGCCCAGGCCTCTCGGGCATCTACCTTCCCAGGTGGGACTATACAGCGAGTTCTCCAGCATCTCCAGGGCAGAAAGCTTGGGTGGGTTTTCCGCAGGCGCCAGAGCCCAGCTGCCTTTCTGGGGTAAGGGGGGAGAGTATGGAGGACCCTGCAGTTCTCTCGCCGCTGTTCCTAAGGTCCGAGCCAGCCCAGGCCCTCTGCTGCTGTAACCGCCCCTACCCCGCATCGCCTCAGGCCCAGTGCGTTTCGCCCCAGCCCCTCGCGGGCACCCCCGGCCCGCTCACCGGAAAGGCATTTCGGCACAGTGTTTGCACCCAGGCGATGCTGGACGGCGCGTCCGCCGCCAACAGGTGGGAGCGCTGTGCGGTATCCAGGCGGAAAGCTGCGGCGCCAGGCTCAGGCGGGCTCTCCACAGCCACCGGGACCACGCTCACACACTCGGCCAGACGGATCACCTTGCAGTCCAGGCGGCGCGAGCCCCCTCGGCCCCCTCCAGAACTGGACCCCTTGTGGTCAAAGAACTCTAGCCGCGCTACGCCGTGGGGACTGGCAGGATAGAGTACCGCCCAGGTCTTCCTCCATCTCTGGGAAGAGAAAGCGAGGCACTGGGGAGGGAGCGGGCGAACACCCGCGGTCCGGGACCCGACGGGAAAGGAGAGACCGGCTCAGGCCGATTTCGGGTCTGCAGCTTCCCGACTGGGGGTGAAGTCTGCCAAGAAGGATGGTCTCCCCGGGACCAGAGAGGGCGTACCCCGAGGCCAGCGGACCTTCCCCGGAGTGTGAAATCAACTTCGCGGGAACGCCAGGGCTCTCCAGCTCCCCGCCCGCGCTCCAGCCCGCTGCCGCCTCCTCCCTCCGTCTGGGCTCTACAGCCCACTCCTTAGTCTGATGGGGTTCCGCAACACCTGCCCCCGACTACCTTGGTACCAAAACGCTGACTTTGCAAAAAGAGCGGCCCTTCCATCACGGCTCCGTCCATGGCCCCTGGCGGTTCCTTCCGCGCTTCCTGGCCCTGAGGGCTAGGGGCGGGCCGGGGGCGGGGCCGGGCCGCCAGAGGCGTTCCCGCCCCTCTCCGGGCCTCCGCGGACCGCGAAGGGGGAGCAAGGAGAGCAGCAAAAAGAAAGACGAAGGGGTCCCCAGATAAGTTGGGCGGTGCACCACCTTCAGACCCCTGCCCACAGCCCTGGGACGCGCACAAGTGGCTCCACCCCGAGAAACCCCGAGGTTTCTGTCAGAAGGCTCTGGCCCCTCGGCTTTTATGGGCTGTGTAGGACGTCAAATGCCCAACGTGACATCAGAGTGAGGGCCGTGAGGTCACCCCGAAAATGCCAGCGGGCACCCTGGGCACCGGAGGGACTATGCGGGCCATCATCGCCTCAGTTCCCCTGACCAAACCCGCCCCTATCCCCGCTGGAGTCGGGCTGTTTACACTCCAAGGAGCCCGGGTCGTGGGGGAAGGGCTGGGGGCTGGGGACTGGAAGGCTTCCCGGAGCCCGGAGTTGAGCAGGGGCCGCCGCCCAGGCCGGTCCGCGTTCCGGTGGCCTCTTGCGTGTTCAGCTCCCTGACCGCAGCTGCCCGGCCTCCAACCCGCGGGAAAAGAAAGCTTCATTGAGCAGGCAAGGGAGGGTCGACGGCGGGGGGGTGGAGGGTGGGAGGAGGTGGAGCGGCCGCTGCCTGCTCCACGGGGGAGGGGAGGACCAAAAGGAGAAGAGGAGGGAACTGGCCTGGGAGGAATGGAAGAAGACGGAATGTGGGAGGGCTCAAGGGGACGTGGGAGGGACGACAGGAGAGGGGGGAGGGAGGGGGTCCAGTCTCCCCTGGCCGAGCACTTTTTTGGGGAAGTCCTAGGACTGATCTCCAGGACCTGGACTCTTCTCCCAGCCCCTAGAGCCCCGCTCAGCCAAAGGTAGGGGGAGTTAGGCTGCCGCGGGAGGAAGGAGAGTTCCGGATGGAGAGGATGGTGGAGGGACCAAGGAAAAGGGGTGATGCTGGATGGGGGTCGAGGGGAAACCAACCGACGGTTTTATCATTGTTAGAAAAAGAGAGAGACAGAAAGACAGACAGAAAGAGTGGAGAGGAGGCAGATATTTGGCAGGTGGGGGGCTGCACCCAAATAGGGCTGTTCCAAATAGGGCAGCCTCCAGGGCCCTAGGGCTGGAGGCTCCTGCGTGAGGCCCTACCTCTGGGCCCCCAGGCCAAATGTCCCTAGAACAAAGCTGTTCTGTTGTGTTGTTTGTCTGAGTTGGGAAAAGCATGTTCAGGGGACCCCTTGCTGGAGAGTGGCCTTCCTCAGTCCCAGTCCCAGGGGAGGCCTTGGCTGGGGAGCTGATTGGTGCCCTGGCCTCCGGTTGCCCAGTGACAGCGATGGCAGTGCCCCCTCCCCCTTTGAGGCCTGGCCCTCCTGGGGGCCTTGACCCCGCAAGACATTTGAGAGCCTGTGTGCTGGGAAGGGTGTGCAGGGGCTTCTCGGTGCACCCTGGGCTCTGCCGGCTCTGCGGTGGAATCTGCCCAGACAGGACTCTAGGCTTGGCTCCCAATCTGGGAACCTAAGATCTGAGGGGCTCCTAGGCCCCTTCGCCTGCTTCTCTCCACAATCAGTAGCTATCTGTCCTCTGTCGGACTGGCTGAATGAAATTATCTGGGTCCCTGCCGCCACCCCTCCTTGGCTCCTGCCAGCCCCGCTCCTCCCCTGTTGGGTCTGTCTTGTCTCTCCGTTGCTCTGTGTGCTGGCTCTCACGGTCACCTCCTATCCATCCTTCACATTGTCTCTCTCTGCGGTCTTTCTGTTTGATCCCCTTTCATTCCCAGTTTCCCTTCCTCTCACATTCTATCTGGGTGTCCCTGCTGCTCATTCTCTATCTCTCTCAACCTCTTGGTCTCTAATCACTGTCTTTTGATCTTTGGGTCTTTTAGACCAGTGGGTGGGGATAATGGAGGTGATGATGCCAGAGCTAGGAAAGGCCCTTCTAAGACAGAACAGCCGAAGGTGAGGGAGAGCCTCTCTATCTCTGTGTCTCTATCTCCCTAGTCGGCACCTCTCAAACTCTGTGTTTCTTCTCTTATTTTTTTTTTAAGATTTTATTTATTTGACAGAGAGAAACACAGCTAGAGAGAGAACACAAGCAGGGGGAGCAAGAGAGGGAGAAGCAGGCTTCCTGCCGAGCAGGGAGCCCGATGTGGGGCTCGATGTGGGGCTCGATCCTGGGTCTCTGGGATCATGACCTGAGCCGAAGGCAGTTGCTTAACCAGCTGAGCCACCCAGGCACTCTTATTTAATTTGTGTTTCTCACTTAGTCCCTGGGTCCCTGTCTCTCCTACTCAGTCTCTGTCTCTGTGCTTCTTCCGTGTCTCTCTTCCTCTCCTGGCCTCTCCCTGGGACCCAGGCTCAGCTTGGTCTCGATTTGTCTTACACACTCTCTCTCTGGGGCACCTAGGCCTTCCCTGCCATGCGACCTGTCGGTATCCGCCAGTGGAGCCCCTGGGGGCTGCTGCTGTGCCTGCTGGGCCACTCCTGCGTGGGAGCTCCATCGCCATCCATGGCCCCCGAGAAGAGGGCTGGGAGCCAGGGGCTACGGTTCCGGCTGGCCGGCTTCCCCCGAAAGCCCTTCGAGGGTCGCGTGGAGATCCAGCGAGCAGGCGAGTGGGGCACCATCTGCGATGACGACTTCACCCTTCAGGCTGCCCACATCCTCTGCAGGGAGCTGGGCTTCACAGAGGCCACGGGCTGGACCCACAGTGCCAAATACGGCCCTGGAACAGGTGAGCACTGCTCCGTGTGTGGCCTGGACATTGCCTTAGTGCAGGGAGAGGGAACACCAGGGCTGGTGCGGGCAGCCAGGACACCAGAAACAGCCAGGGTCCTATAAACCCATGGCTGACAGTCACTTTTCAGGCCTGTGTGACCTTAAGCTGGTCAGAGCCTTCCCTAAACTTCAGATGTCCTAGGTACAAAATGAGTAGGTGATCACGAAGTTCTTTTCTTCTGCCAACATATGATTCCACAAAGACACATGCCAGGACAGCCTTGATACAGGTAAGCCCTGTATAAGTAAAGTACAGTTGGTCCGAAAGCTGAGAGCAGATAAATGATGTCCAGGTGTCCCAAACAGAAGGGATCACAGATACTGCAGCTGACAAACTCACGTTATGGGCAAGAGCTAAAACCAACAAGCTGGAACCCACTAAGTACAAGTATAAACTCTTAAGACATGGGGCACCTGGGTGGCTCAGCCGTTGGGTGTCTGCCTTCAGCTCAGGTCCTGATCCCTGAGTCCTGGGATCCAGCCCTGCATTGGGCTCCCTGCTCAGCGGGAAGCCTGCTTCTCTGCTTCTCCCTCTGCTTGTGATCCCTCTCTAGCTGTGTTTCTTTTTTTTTTTTTTAATATTTTATTTATTTGACAGAGAGAAACACAGCCAGAGAGGGAACACAAGCAGGGGGAGTGAGAGAGGGAGAATATTTGGTCATTTGGCTGAGGGAGTTTTCTGGATATCCTCAAAGGACTGAAGCAGACCTGGTGGGGCAAAGTCATAAAGAATCATGAGAACTCTGTGATGGTTTCAGTGTCCTGGTGGAACAGGAAGTAGGCATCCCAGCAGAAGCTGGGTAAGTCCTGTCAGGACGTGCATGATAGATCCCTGCCACTGGCTGGGACACACAAGTCACACACTGGGTGGAATCCCATGTGGATTGGGTCCATCCAACTCTGAGAAATCAGATATTCATTTCAGTGTGGTCCAGGCAGAAAGAAAAACAAGGGCAATGTAGCAGCACAGACAGGGCAGGCCAATGGGAGAAAGTGAGGCTGAGGTGAAAAGATCTTAGATTTCCACAAATGCCTTAAATCCCTAAGACCCCATGTGTTGGCTGTGTGACCTTAGGCAAGTTACTTCTCTGAACTCCAATTTATGTAAAATGGTGACAGCTCTAAGAATAATCATGTATATGCATACATGGGAGAGTGGCTAACACACAACAGGTACTTGATTAATTGTAGCTATCACTGAATAGGTCAGGACTGATCAGAAATTCAGTGTTGACTCTTAATTTTTTTTATTCCAACTTCTCGAGTATCCATCAGATCACCACTGGCCCTCCATCAATCCTGTTGCTCCCTTTCTCCCAAGGTGTTCTCTCTCTTGCACACACATTATATTAGCAGAAAAATGGGATCATCATGGCCAGATGTGAGGCCTGTATGCTCACTCTCCCCAACATCCCCATCACCTCCCCCTCCTCTGTCTTGCCTCCATAAGCCTCTCTATCCCTCACCTCTCTCTCTCTCTCTCTCTCTCTCCCTATATATATATATCCTCATATATATATATATATATCCTCATATATATATATATATCCTCATATATATATATATCCTCTCTCTCTCTCTCTCTCTCTCTCTCTCTCTATATATATATATATATATATATATATATATATATATATATATATATATATCTGTCTCTTTCTCCACAGGCCGCATCTGGCTGGACAACCTGAGCTGCAGTGGGACTGAGCAGAGTGTGACTGAATGTGCCTCCCGGGGCTGGGGTAACAGTGACTGCACCCATGATGAGGATGCCGGAGTCATCTGCAAGGACCAGCGCCTCCCTGGCTTCTCAGATTCTAATGTCATTGAGGTCTGCCACACACACACACACACACACACCACCCAGGATGGCTGGGGTGGTTATATGTGGGTAGAGGGGATACTAGAAGGTAGGGGATCCCACATGCCCCACAGGCTAATTTGGGTTGGTGGTAGGCTTAGGGGAGTGGCGACAAAGGGTAGAGCTAGATATATTAAAGCCCAGGTTTGTTTTAGCATTGGCATTCAAGTTACTAAGCTTAGCATGAACCTCTCCAGCTTCATGCCTGGTCCCCAGGGCATCCCTTGCTTTCCGGCCCTTCAGATGTTCCTGCTCTCCAGGAACTAATCTGCCTACTGCTTCCATGCAACTTCCTCTGGGAACTGCCCCCTCATGCCGGGGGCCGCTGGGGCCGCTCCTTACTCCGCTTCCTCAGCACCCTCAATCGCTTCTCAGAGCACTTGCCCTCCCACTCTCTTGATCCGGGAGAGTCAGTTCACCACAGAGAGCAGGCATGTCAGCCCTGTGCCAGCACCTACTCTACAGCAAGCTCACTGATCATGGGTCTGTGAGGGTGGGAGGACGTGGAGAAGGCGCTACTGAGACTCTTTCCTCTGCTCCTATCCCAGATAGAACAGCACCTGCAAGTGGAGGAGGTGCGACTTCGACCGGCCGTGGGGCGGGGCAGGAGGCCCCTGCCAGTGACCGAGGGACTGGTCGAAGTCAGGCTTCCCGAAGGCTGGTCCCAAGTGTGCGACAATGGCTGGAGCGCCCAAAACAGCCACGTGGTCTGCGGGATGCTGGGCTTCCCTAGCGAAAAGAGGGTCAACATGGCCTTCTACAGGTGAAGGGAGGTGGGCGCTGAGTAGAGAGGGCTGGGATTGAGGGGTACTCACTAAAAGGGGTGGGGTCTCGACTCCGGGGCGGGTCCGGGGCTCCGCAGCAGTGGAGAAATATGTGGAGGCCCTTTCGAAACTGGAGAGTTGAGAAATCTTGTGGGACCATGAAGGGCTCCCCAGGGCGGGTCTGAACTGGGGCAAGCAAGGCTCCGGCTCTCTCGGGCCCGCAGCCGGGGCGGGGCTAGTGGCGCGGGGCGCGGGTCGGTGCCCGTGACGCCGTCGGTTGGCAGGCAGACTCTCCGCGACCCGGCGCGCGAAGAGCCTCGCGAGGCCACGCCCACCGGCCCGGGGACCCGCCATCCGAGTTCAGGGAGCGCGCGGCCGCGCCCTGCAGAGGAGGCGCCTGGGTGCGCCCAGAGCCGAGGTGGGCGCGCGCGTCCCCGCCGGAGGGCCTGTCACCAAGGGTCGGAGGGCGCGGGGAGGGTGGGGCCCTGCCCTCGGGAGCTCCCGGGACTGCTAGGCAAATTTTCCAGAATACCCTTCGGCCGAGGCGCCCGGCCCTCTCCACCTGCCCCGGAACCCTGGTGTACGCACTGGCTGCACTGGCTTCCAGAGTAACGGATCACCTTGGTGAGCGGCTCTGTGCTTACAGCGCCTCGCTACCCTAGAGAATCTTACGCGGTCATTTTGAGGAGTTTAGAAATCTTTACAGTCTCTCTGTAATCTTTCTTGCCGGCTAAAATGCTAATTTCTTTTCAGTTCTTCCTTAGTTGAGTTTTGCAAAAAGACCTCTTGATATCTAGGTAGCTTCCATTGGGCACACAACTTCAGTATGGTCTGATCAGGGCAGGGTACAGTACAAATGCTCAACTTTGGGTACAGCATACCCAGACTTGGTTTTGACTTTCTGTTGAGGAAACACCCCACTGGTCCTATTGAACTGGTAATCATCTAAAACCAATTCAGATCTTCCCTTATCCTTGATACTAATAGAAAAGCCTATTTGAACTTTAATCTCTGTTGAGTTTACCCTATTAAATTAGTTGGATACATCATTTAAAAGCCATTAAAAAGCCATGATGAACCCATGAGTAATCCTGAATCTTGACATTATTTTCAGTTTGTCATGCCTCCCAGCTTTCTCTGGAGGATATACAAGATAGCTATGCCTTCTGCCTTCATCAGAGTGATTGTTAAAATTGTTGAAATGTTCAAAACCAAAGTCTAACTCTTTCTTACTCATCAAGTCTTTACTCATTAGTTGTGAAATGTTTTTTCCACTGATTGGGAACAAACTGAACTCTACAATGAGATAGCCAACTTTTCACCATTTAACTATAACAAAATCATGGGAGATTTTATTAGTCTCCCTTAAAATCCAGATGTATTATATGCATAGCCATTCTCCAGCCTTCCAATTTAGCAATCTTATTAAAAAGGAAATCATGGTGGTTTGAGATAATTTTAACCAAAACCCTTCTAAGTCTCTAAGAATCTCCGTATATTTTTCTCACTGTTCACAAACTTTCCATTTAGTAATGTATTCTAGAATATTATTCTTTAGATTAAGGAATCCTTTTTCTTCTTTTTGAAAGTCAATACATTATCCAACCTCTAGTCTTCTCCAGACTTGCTCAGATTTTCCTTGCCTTGGTTCTCTGCACATCTGAAAGTTCTTTCAACCCCAAGGAATATACTTTATCTGGTCTAGAGACTCAAACCTTTAAAATAGCTGTGTGCTATCCTCCTTTACTGTTATCTGTCTTGGGGCTATATTTCTTTCTCTGTGCTGTTCTTTGCCTTCCCTAACCCAAATATCAGGTTCTGAAAGACTAGAACAATTTAAAAAGCAGGGATATCAAGTGATGAGGCTAGTATGAACAAAGGGAAGAGATCCATTCATTATTTGTTTATTGAGTAACTCTGGTGTGCCAGGGACTGTTGTAGACATTAGGGATTCAGCAGTAGACAGAACAAAAGTCCCCGATTTCATGGACTAAAGAAGAATTGGAAAATAGAAAAAATTTGAAATGCAAGGACGGCAAAGAGTGTAATCGATAAAAATAAAGCAGGGAGGGAGTTAGGAAGTTGAAGTGGGATTGCAGTTTTAGATAAAGCAGTCAAAGAAGGCCTCTTTGAAAAGGCATCAACTGGGGCGCCTGGGTGGCTCAGTTGGTTAAGCAACTGCTTTCGGCTCAGGTCATGATCCCGGAGACCCCAAATCAAGTCCCACAGCAGGAAGCCTGCTTCTCCCTCTCTCAGTCGCTCTGCTTGTGTTCCCTCTCTAGCTGTGTTTCTCTCTGTCAAATAAATAAATAAAATCTTAAAAAAAAAAAAAAAAAGGCATCAACTGAGAAAAGATTAAGGGAGGTGAGGGCAAACACTGTGTAGAAATCTAGCCAAGCATTTACAGGACGAGAGATCATAAAGAGCCTAGGGGGTGGGGGGAGGGGTGGAGAGAAGGAGAAGGCACTCTTGTTAAGCTCCTGGAGGCCACTGGGGCTGCAGCTGAGGCAACAAGAGAGAAAATGGTAGAAAGGTGATATAGGAGATCTGGAAAGAATGGGGAGCCTGATCTAGGGACATCGGGGAGGCTGGTTTGTTCTGTGAGATAAGGTTTTGAACAAAGGTGTGACATCTGACTTCCGTTTTTAAAGTATTATTTTGACTACTTTAAAAATAGACTGTAAGGGATGCAGTAGAGTCAAGGAGGCAGAGAAATTAGTTAGGAGGTTACTGTCCTGAAATCCAAGTAAAGAAAGTAAGAGGTGATGGTGACCAGTGAGAGTGGTGAAAAAACTATCGTACTCTGTATGGTTGAAGGTGGAGCCAACAGGATTTGCTGATGGATTTAATGTGCTGTGAGGGAAGAGGAGGAGTTAAGGTTCATTACAAGGTTTTGAGCCTGAGCTAAGTTTGGAATCGGCCTTTTCTGATAAGGAAGACAGTGGAGCACATTTTGTGTGAGGAGGATATGGGGGATGTTGAATATTAAAACTTGGTTTTGGACCTGTTAAATTTGAGGTTCTCTAAGACATTGAAATGATGAGGCTGAGAAGGCAATTGGTATATGTCTCTAGAGTTGAGTTGAATGAAAGTAAATCCATAAGTCCTGAAACTGGACAGTGTCACCAAGGGAGTGAGTGTAAACAGGGAAAGAGGGGTCCAAGGACTGAACTGAGAGCCTAAATGTTATGAAGTCAGGAAGATAAAGTAAACATGCAAAGAGTGAAGTGAGGTAGAAAGAAAACTGGGGGCGTGTGGTGGCCTATAAGCCAAGTAATGGGCTTCACAGAGGAGAGGGAGCAAGTGGTCACCTGACTCAGTGCTGCTGGTGGGTCTAAAAGCACAAGGACTGAGAAACAAAAGCTGGATTTAGCAAAATGGAGTCACTGCTGACCCACACGGAGATGAAAGTGACTAGGATATTTTTCAAAAGTGGTTGACTGGAGTAGAAGGTTGTGCTGAAAAATAATGGAAGGATGACTGAATACTTAAAAGCTAGAAAATGGAATGCTTTTCGTGGAAAACTAGAGAGTTTCATCTTTATACTATAACAAAATTAAAAATAAAAGTATTTGTATAGACACTGATAAAATAAGGCCAGTGTTGTTAAAGTTTACCAGCTAGTAGTGAAGGTTCTAGACACGGTAAGGCTAAGTTAGGAGTTTGTTATAAAAGTGAAGCTAATTCGGAGGGTAACAACCAAGAGGAAGGGGGATGAAGAGCTGTAGGATGACGGGTAACAGAAAATAAGAGAAGACATATGGAAAATGACCCTGAAGCTGCTGGAGAGGAGGATGGTGTGTGCCATCAGGCATTCCTGGGCTTCAAGGCAATAGGCCCCAGCTTTCCAAGTGAGCCATCCTTGGCAAGGCTGAGTCCCAGCAATTATCCCTAGGTATGCATGGTCTGAAATAATTTTCAGAGATTGGGAATATCTGTGTAGATATTGCAAACTGTTACTGAATCTGGGATATGAAGGCTGGAGAAGGACACAGACTAAGTGGAGAGGGATCATTTGTAGTGAGGAAAGGGGTTATAGGAGTTCTGGGAGTCCTGAGAGTTTCTGTGATGGGGATATAGTCTAGATTCCTTTCATAGGTCACATCAGACAGAGGGAGCCTTCTCACAGGTAATATCATTGTAAAGGATAGGCAAGGTCATTATGAAGAATTCCACCTTCCTTAGAGAAAGAAGATACAACAGCTAGCTTTTAGAGGAAGCCAGTAAGATTTGGGAATGAGAAAATCAGAGCATGATCCATGTATCATTTTTCAACTTGGTTTTATAGTTCTACCCTAGAACATACGAAAGTTGTAGAATTTTAGAAGAGGAAGAGAATGTAAAGATAATTGAATACTGTCCTTTTGCAGGCTAAGAAATTGAGGTTTTAAGAGCTTCAGTGCTAAAAGCTATTTATTGAACTCCTGCTATTTGAAAAGCACTGGGCAAGGTGCTGAAAACAGAAGTGATGAGAGATCATGGAAGACTTTACAGGCTACATTAAGGATTTGGGTTTTATAATAAAAGTGCTGTGAAACAAGTGAAGTGTTTTCACAAGGAGGGCTATGAGAAGCCATGATGAGGTTTTGGGCTCCAAAAGATGAGTCTAACAGCATTTCTGAGAATGGTTTGGAGAAGAACAAGAGTGGATGGACTAGAGAGATGTTTAGGAAATTAGACTGACAGGACTTGGTTAGGAACTGACTTTGGGAGTCAAGAAGAGACCATCAAGGTTAACTCTTTGGTTTCTGGAGTGGATTTTACTGAAAGAATTACGGGTTTATATTTTGGACTTACATTACATTTTATTTATTTATTTTTAAAGATTTTATTTATTTGACAGAGAGAAACACAGCTAGAGAGGGAACACAAGCAGAGGGAGTGAGAGAGGGAGAAGCAGGCTTCCCGTCAAGCAGGGAGCCCGATGTGGGACTCGATCCTGGGTCTCCGGGATCATGACCTGAGCCAAAGGCAGTCACTTAACCAACTGAGCCACCCAGGCGCCCCCTTACATTACATTTTAGAAAGCTTTGAGATATCTAAGTAGAAACATCAAGAAGGCAATGGAATATACAAGGTTAGGTATAAATGAGCACATATAAAGAGAGGATATGGAATGAGTAGAATGTGTCAGATATGGCTCCAGAAATTTAAGTGACTAACTAGAGGAGGAGCCTGTGAAGAAGAGCAAGACAGAGAAACCAGAATTAGGAATCAAACCAGACTAGTTGTGTTAGGACTGACAAGAAGGAGAGAAGAAGAGAACAGTGGTGTCAGATGCTACTGAGAGGTAACTAAGATAAAAACTGAAACTGTCTACCAGATAGATGTATTATCGCAGAGTGATGGGGAAAACCAGAAAAGAAAGGGGTAAGGAATGAGTGGTGAGAGGATATAGAAGTGGAGTGTTGACAACTCTTGACAATGTTTTCTTTTTTTTCTTTTTTTTTTTTTTAAGATTTTATTTATTTGACAGAAAGAAACACAGCCAGAGAGGGAACACAAGCAGGGGGAGTGAGAGAGGGAGAAGCAGGCTTCCCGCGGAGCAGGCAGCCTGATGTGGGGCTGGATTCCGGGTCTCCGGGATCATGACCTGAGCCGAAGGCAGTCGCTTAACCAACTGAGCCACCCAGGCACCCTTTGACAGTGTTTTCTATGAAGAATGGGGGAGATATTGGGTGGAAGGTGTGTATGTAGGAGAGATCTGAACATGTTTAAAATGATTCAGTTGAGGAGACACTGTATGCGACTTCTCGACTGAGGAGAAAAAAATAGATCCTAAGGGATGGAATTCAGAAATACTGGGGGGGGGAGTGGCCTTAGAGAAGAGAGCTGGTTGGAATGAGAAGAGGGCATATAGATGATGGTAGGGGGTTTTTTATGGTTGATGGTTGGAGAAACAAATAATAGAGAGGAAACAAGCACATTTGTGAATGAAGGAGTGTAAATAAAAAGATATCAGTACTGGCCCTAAATAAGCACCAGGTTCTTAGTATAATCTATATTGTACCTTATATATAACTAGGTATACGATATGATATTTAGAATAAAAACCATATAAATAACTAAGAGAAGAAGTACTTCTAAATTTCTAGATAATACTACATTTTTCTGAGTACTAGTCAGAGGATTAACATATTCTTGAAAGAAAACACAAAATATATTTCATTTTAGACAGACCCAAGAAAAAAACATTTGGAGAAAAAGTTTCACACTATACTTTTATGCAGAGGGGTTCTCAACTCTTAGTAATGTCTCAGGAAAGGGACCTGAGAGTTATTGTACACACTTTCCTAGGAATATGAGATATATTGGATATTTTGGCAAAAAGATCAGCTAAATACATCCTCAGGAAGAAGCTCGGGCAGGAGAAAACAAGCAACTCCCGTGTTATTTCAAATCTATATATTAACATCCTAGTGCAACTGCACACAGTATGTCATGTCCAGATACGACTCCTCAAGAGAAAACAGCAGAGTAAGAACATGTTTAAAGAACATATAAGTAACGGGCATCTGGGTGGCTCAGTCATTAAGCATCTGCCTTCAGCTCAGGTCATAATCCTGGAATTCCAGGATAGAGCCCTGCATCAGGATTCCTGCTCTGCAGGAAGCCTGCTTCTCCCTCTCCCTCTCCCACTCCCCCTGCTTGTGTTCCCTCTCTCACTGTCTCTCTCCCTGTGTCAAGTAAAAAAATCTTAAAAAAAAAAAAAAGGAAGGGATAAATAAGATGATAACAGGGAGACCCATAAACTTATAAGGACAGGCAAGACCTGCATTCATCTATCTGTACATAGTTAGAAAGGACAGAGAAGGGGCAAAATTAAAGTCTTTAAAATCAAAGGGAAAATGAAAGGAGAAACAGAGCTAATTTCCAGAAATTAGACTTAAGGCAACCTCTTGAACAATAAAATAGGTCAGATATTTAGGCCAATTAAAAAGAAAGTTTTAGAACTTATTTCTCTGGAAGTAAGTCTGGGAGCTGAGCTCCGTTTGTGAATGACTAAAGCATAGGATTTAATTTAGGCAGGAAGTATGTTGTCATCGTAACCTGCCTGGCTTCATGTTCCCCAGTCAAAACAAGCTAACGTCCTTGAACATCCAGCCTTGGTCCTGGCCCACAGGCCTCAGACCTGGAAATGCCAGAAGTCCGAAACATCCAAGAATAAAAGCCTCCCTATAACCAGGCCAGTTCTCTCTCCTTGCCCCGTCAGTCTGACAATAACAGTCCTAACACCTTCCTACTTATACCTTTCCCTATAACCCCCCCTTCAGGTTTAGATCTACCCTGGTACTGACCCTGATCCTCATGACCTATCTGCCCCAGCCTGATTTCTGCGGGTGCTGGTACAGGGCTTCATCAGCCTGAGTCCATGTGCTTCACTGCTGCTTAGCAGCCTGGTTATGGGCTCATGAAGCCAAACAGCTGTGAAGGGTTGAGCGTTGGGAGTATCTCAACATCCTGTTGACTTTCCAACTTTGCCCTTGGTCCCAGCTGCACCAGCCTTTCCCACTTGGTTCTAGACTGATCTTGACTCTGCTATTGTCTTATCCTCGCAGAAAGTTGAGGAAGCGAACGGCCAAAGCCTCAGCCCGACGCCCCAAGCTCCTTGGAAGGTAATAGGGCAAGAGCCCCGGGACCTCCTGTTTGCCCCTGTGGCTCCAGGAGGTGGATGGATGGAAGGCAGCCTATCCATGTCCATCCCAGAACCCAAGCTGACGAATTAGGGATATAACGGCAAAATGGCCGTTCCAAGGGGTGGGGAGGCAGGCATGGGGATGGGCAAGCTTTGATTTTCAGGTACACAGGGAGGAAATAATGTAGGAATGGCTGAGGAGAAGACTCCTCATCCTTATACTTCCCCCAAATAGCTTGGACTCCAGCCTCAGCCACCTGCATGCTTCCTACCCCCTACTATTTACCCCACCACCACTTAATTCACCTACATTCCCCTTCTCTCTCCTCCCTTTACCTATATACTCTCCCCTCAACCCCTCCTCCCGGACAGACTAGATTTCTCATCACTGTTGTGGAATCCAGAGAGCAGCTGGAGTTTCTAAGATGGAGTCCAGTGATGTGTAGCAGTGAGTGTGTGTGTGGAAAATCTTTACTCCTTTCTACGCTCTGCATTGAGGGTCCTTCCTGGGCCACAAACCTACCTAACCACTACCTCCACTAACTTCTTTCTCCTTTTTTCAGACCAATCACCAAGCTTAAAGTCAAACCCAAACTCCAAGTGGGCAGGGGATCAATTAAGAGGTAAATGAAGTTCAGGCTGGGTGTGAGGAGAGGGAGAGCGCAGTGACGATGAGTCAGATGAGTCAGGACAATCGGCCTGTGGTCAGGAAGGGGTCCAAGAGGCCCCCACCAAGACGTGGAGAAACAGCAGTAGCTATTACAAACCACCTTCCAGATGATTCACTGAAATGTAAAGTGATGCTAGCCCTTATGTTAGTTTCTGGGGAATTATGCTTGTCACAGGATTTTTGCAAGTCTTAATAGAGATTCATCTGACCACACTTGTTCCACATGCTCGTTTTTCTTCCCCCAGTGAATTCTAGCAGATCCTCTGGCACTTTTGTCCTTCAGATGCCACACTTGCCTCTCCCTCAAGAAGTTTAGTTTGCCTAAGAGATCAGTGTTCCCAGATTACCTTTATTTGATTAATTTTTTAAAGATAGGTGCTACCAGCTTGGAGGTGAGACTTGAGGTCCCCTCTGGAACCTTTGCCAGGGATGGGTTCAGATTATAGTCCCTGCGTCTCTGGCCCAGTTGACATGATTAGGCTCCCCGTTCCCCAATTTTCTCATGGGTTCCTTCAGAATTCCAAGGTGTGGAAAACTTCCAACCCCAGTGATTACCTCACTGGGCTTCCCAAGACCATTGCACATGAGAAGTCTCTCTGATAACTTCTTCAGCAGTGGCTGAAGACACAGAG
The DNA here is from genome assembly GCA_004023965.1 of Spilogale gracilis. Lineage (NCBI taxonomy): Eukaryota > Metazoa > Chordata > Mammalia > Carnivora > Mephitidae > Spilogale > Spilogale gracilis. The sequence goes on along the minus strand of PITA01002651.1, from coordinate 89,195 downwards.
AATTCATCCCTTTCATCCATCCCCTCCTCTCTTCTGCACATTCTAGCATTACCCAGTGGTCCCTCCTTACCCAGCTCCTCCTTCTGGTGGCTTCAAAGGAGCTTGGCATTTGGGCATGTTCTTGTAGTGCCTTCTGGCTAAGGGTCATCTGTGCCCAACATGGCCATGCTCTGGTCTTCCCTGAACCCCAGACTCAAGTGCACACTGCTGTTTTTACTGTGTTCCTTATGGGGAAAAGGGAGGAGGTTTAGAAGAGTGATATCTTTTTCCTGTGATGGCCTCTTTGACTTTTATTTTCAGCCACACAGAACTTTGGGTGAGTACCCGATCTGTCTGAGCTTCAGAATCCATGATCCTGAGCCTCCGAAGGTATCCTGTAAAGTCTCCAAGCTTCCTTTGTCTGTTGTATAAATAAACTTTTCCTCTTCTCTGCATCTTCTAGCCAATGACTTCAAATCATCAGATCACTTCCTTCCTTTGACATCAAGTGATGGGCATGATACTACAATAGCTCATTGCCAAGCCAGCCTCACAGGCCACTTCACCAGCACAAGCCCTCCTCTCTAGACAATGCTCTCATCGCGCAGCCCACTGCCATCTTTTATTCTGTTAGTTCAATAAACAAGCCCCCTCCATCTCGCAAGGCATCTTTCCAAAGTGCTTCCAAGTTTTAACGTCTCTAGTGTAGTCCCATTTTCATGCTCGGGTGGCTATGGAATATCCTTTCTGTTACGTTTAAATTGCAGAACTATGCACTACCTCATTAAAGCTCAGCTCAGGTCTGGAGAGATCTCTGCCATTCTCTTGTGTGTATTCACTCTCCTCTGATCACGTGGGCTCTAACTTTTGTCTGTCTTACATGTCTACATCTGCATTCCCACATGTACCAGCCGGAGTCCTTCCCTGTGTCCCCCTTCTCGTATATTCTTCTCATGACTACCCATCAGATTCTGGCCTGGAAGACCCTCTGGCCTCGGAGAAGCCATTTAGACCCAAGACCTACTCACCCCTTTGCCTCCTGACCCTAATTCAGTTATCTCAGCCTCAGCATAACAGAAGGCTGTGTGCTCCCAGGCTCTTCAGGCTTCCTGTTTGTGTGAGCCACTCCCTCCTGCCCATCTCTTCTAGCCGGGGAGTCCTGGCTTCCCACTATCTCTGCACAGCAGCCTGAACCCCAGCCTCCATTAGGGCCAACAGCCTGAAGCCATTTGGAGCAAGGTTTCTGTCAGACAAGTCAAGACTAGGCATCCTGCTCAGAGGGGTCTTTGGCTGCAGGTCCCCAAGAACCCTCCTGTCTGGGTAATCTGGGTTTTTTCAGCCTGGAAACTTGTCCATTCCCTTTGTCTCTTTGGAGGGTAATGCAGCAGGGAAGAAGGGAAAGAGGGATAAAATGGTCACGAAAGGTTGGGGGATGGTGGAGACATGGTGGGGAGGAGGGTTGTGGGCAAAGAAGTAGGAGCATTGTTTTACCCTATTGCACCCCACTCCTGTCCCCCCAGGCTGCTGGCCCAGCGGCAGCAACACTCCTTTGGTCTGCATGGGGTGGCGTGCGTGGGCACCGAGGCCCACCTCTCCCTCTGCTCCTTGGAGTTCTATCGTGCCAATGACACCACCAGGTGCCCTGGGGGGGCCCCTGCGGTGGTGAGCTGTGTGCCAGGCCCTCTCTACGCAGCATCCAGTGGCCAGAAGAAGCAACAACAGTCAAAGCCTCAGGGGGAGGTGTGTGAGACAGTGACTATAACCTTCCCCACCCCAGGTGGAGAACCCCATAGCCTAGCTACCCCTGACTAAGCACAGCCCTAACCTTAGAGGACAGAGAGGAACCTCTCTCCAGGGGGTGGGCCACAGACCTGAGACCACCCCCTCCCTCCCACCAGAATCTCATTCATTTCCCAGGTCCATTTAGCCCTCTCTGTGCTGATATTTCCATTCACTGCTTTTGGGCACATCTCTTTCCTCTATAGACCCGAGTGCGTCTAAAGGGTGGGGCCCACCCTGGAGAGGGCCGGGTAGAAGTCCTGAAGGCCAGCACGTGGGGCACAGTCTGTGACCGCAAGTGGGACCTGCAGGCAGCCAGCGTGGTGTGTCGGGAGCTGGGCTTCGGGAGTGCTCGAGAGGCTCTGAGTGGTGCCCGCATGGGGCAGGGTGAGGGGGATGAAGATGGGTGGAAGAGGGAAGGAGAAGGTACACATTCTCCTGGGGGGTACATTCCTTGGGAAGGAGACCCCGAGGCAGACGATGAAGGTCCAGTTATAACTTCTGGATCTTTGACCTCTCACCCTAGGCATGGGTGCCATTCACTTAAGTGAAGTTCGATGCTCTGGACAGGAACCCTCCCTCTGGAAGTGCCCCCACAAGAACATCACAACTGAGGACTGTTCCCATAGCCAGGATGCCGGAGTCCGATGCAACCTGCCCTACACTGGGGTAGAGACCAAGGTCAGTTTACTTTCTAGTTCTGTTCAGGGATCTTGCATCCTCTCCAGTCCTGGTCATGATCTGCAGCCTGACAGCTTCCCATCCCACTGTCCCAGGCCCTTGCCACCCGGCAGCTCCCACGCGATGCCCCCACTTGCCAGCCCATATGTGCCTCTGAATCACCCATCAGCCACATGCCTGCTACAGATTCCCACTACCCCTCCCCAAAAGCTTACCCAGAACTTCCATTCGGTGTCGCTACAGATCCGACTCAGTGGGGGCCGCAGCCGACATGAGGGGCGAGTGGAGGTGCAAATAGGGGGACCTGGGTCCCTTCGCTGGGGCCTCATCTGTGGGGATGACTGGGGGACACTGGAGGCCATGGTTACCTGTAGGCAACTTGGACTGGGCTATGCCAACCATGGCCTACAGGTGAGTAAGGAGAGGGAAACCAGGGCCATTGCCTCCAAAGTCTGTGTTTGGGGCAGAGGACTGTGGAAATGAGTCCCTGGACCCAAGAGGCTGGAAAGCAGGGCCTCAGAGAAACAACCAACATATGTTCCCAGGAGACCTGGTACTGGGATTCAGGGAATACCACAGAGGTGGTGATGAGTGGAGTGCGCTGCACAGGGTCTGAGCTGTCCCTGGACCAATGTGCTCATCATGGCACCCACATTGCCTGCAAGAGAACAGGAACCCGCTTCACTGCTGGAGTCATCTGTTCTGAGAGTGAGTGAAACCAGGGAAGGGAGACTTGGGCCGCCCCCTTAGAAAAAGAGGACTCTAGGCCAGAAGGGTACTCTTTGCCTGTGAAAAAACCAGCCTCTCCCCCTCCACAGGGGGATGAGAAGCACCCCCATCTGTCCCTCCCCGCTCCCCAGCAGTGACCTTCCACACTCTGCTTCCTTCCTGGGGGCAGCTGCATCAGATCTGCTGCTGCACTCGGCCTTGGTGCAGGAGACAGCCTACATCGAGGACCGGCCCCTGCACATGCTCTACTGCGCCGCAGAAGAGAACTGCCTGGCCCGCTCGGCCCGCTCAGCCAACTGGCCATACGGCCACAGGCGTCTACTCCGGTTCTCCTCCCAGATCCACAACCTGGGACGAGCTGACTTCAGGCCCAAGGCTGGGCGCCACTCCTGGGTGTGGCACGAGTGTCACGGGTGAGGGGGCAAGCAGAAGGGCGAGGTCTCTGGCAATGGGGCAAGCCTGCTGAGGGTAGGGAAGGAAACAGGGGTCCCCTTGTCCCCACAGGCACTACCACAGCATGGACATCTTCACTCACTATGACATCCTGACTCCCAATGGCACCAAGGTGGCTGAGGGCCACAAAGCTAGTTTCTGTCTAGAAGACACCGAATGCCATGAGGGTGAGTTGGACCTTGAACAGACACTGCTATCTCCATCCCACAGCCTTGCCTCACACTGACATATGCCAATCCCTCTCAGATGTCTCCAAGAGGTATGAGTGTGCCAACTTTGGAGAGCAGGGCATTACCGTGGGCTGCTGGGATCTGTACCGGCATGACATCGACTGCCAATGGATTGACATCACAGACATGAAGCCAGGAAACTACATTCTGCAGGTGCCGGGGGCCCGAGATCCAGCTGGCAGGTGGGAGGAATGTTTGTTAAAGACACCTCTGGATTTGAGGACTCCACCTTGTTACGTTGCCTTTCTCCCGCTTGCAGGTGGTCATCAACCCCAATTTTGAAGTGGCAGAAAGCGACTTCACCAACAATGCAATGAAATGTAACTGCAAATACGACGGGCACCGCATCTGGGTGCACAACTGCCATATCGGTATTTGGTGGGAAGAGGAGCCCAGAGAGGCTGGGCGATGGGAGGGAAGACTTCCATTCTCATCTACATAAGTTGGTTCTGTGTCTTCCCACCCACCTCTGGATCTCCTAGCCTTTCCACTTCTACTCACCCTTCCCCAGAACGGGTCTGTTCCCCACCTAAACCGCCCATTCACCTTGTAGGTGATGCCTTCAGTGAAGAGGCCAACCGGAGGTTTGAGCGCTACCCTGGCCAGACCAGCAACCAGATCATCTAAGGTGCCACCGCCCTCCTCTGCAAACTACCACTGGCCCCTAAGGGCAGGGGTCTAAGGCTGCCATTACCTCAGGAGCTCACCAAGGAACCCCTGATGTCAACAGGCCGGCCGCACTCACCCAGTATGTGCTATGGATGTGGAACTCTCAAGCCGAGGCACCACTCTCCTTCCTAGGCCAGCTGCCTGATGGAGAATATTTGCTCCCAGGCCCAGCACGAGCACACAACAAAGAGCAGCACCTGATTAACTGCCCAGAACAAAAGACAGCAGCAGGGTTTTCTTGAATAGGGAGGTCAGAATGGTCAGCTCCAGTATCTCCCCTCAGTTGCGGTGGGGGATACAGCTTTACCTCTAGCCTTTTTGTAGGGGAAAAGATCAGTACCCCCTCCCTTACTTTTCACTATAACATGATGCTAGGCATAATTTTATTTTATATAAAACGCATTTTTATAATTCCTCAGAGCCCAGGGATTGGTGCTGGTGGTTGGAAGGACCTGCCCCCCACTGGTCCATTAAATCCTCTGTCCAGGTACCCTCAGAGCCTAGGCCGGGAAAACAAGGTGGAAATCAGAGCAGGAGCCTCATACTCCTGCTGACCCACTCATTCTGTGACTTCAGGGGTCACATATAAGGTCAATGTTTCCGGGCCCCGCCGGATGCGCACTGCCAGCTGGGATTGGGTTCGAACAGCTTCATAAATATCTTCAGCGTTTTGTACCAGCTGCTCCCCAATGGCCAGGATCACATCACCCGGCCGTAGACCAGCCCTATGGTGAAAGACGGACAGAGAGAGAAAGGAGGGAATAGACAGCCCAGTTCAAGGGCACATGCACACCTCACCCATCCCCACCTCACAGTGCAGTCTCTCCCTCACCGGTGTGCCGGGGAGTCCAGGATGACTTTATGGATGAGCACACCATGCTGAACATCAGGAAAGCTTGGTTCTCGAAGCTGTAGTTCAGCAAGGATGCTGAAAGGACAGAGATCACTCTGTTAACCACACCAAGGCACTCTCCCCATCTGTGTTCACCTCCAGTCTCGTATCAACACACTGACAACTGCATGGACAAAGGCATGCCCTAGATACTCTGGATGCAAAGGCAACTGGCTTTCTGCCTTCTGGAAATTAGGAAGTGGGACATGTATACAAAAGGCAACTAATTCCAAGTGATACATAGTATTAATAACACTAATGTCGTTCTAGAATTCTAAGAGAAACTTTAAGGAGAGAGTAGAACTTAAGCTGAGCCTAAAAGAATGGTTCTGGTATTTAACTATAAGTAAGAATGACATAAATAAAACCATGGGAGTAGGAAATCAGGCTGACTGGAACAGAATATATTCATGTAAGAAGCCATATCTGGAAGGTTAAATTGGAGACAAATGGAAAATGGTCCCTAAACACCAGGTTAATGGATTAATGTTTTTAAATCAAAGCAGTAACAAGATGAAATCAATCTGGTAGCAAGTGTATAAAATGGACTGGAGTGAGAAAGTCAAAATCATGAGAGAGAACAGCTCTTCTGATAGCTCCAAGTGTGAAGCAACTTATCTTAGATAAAGATAAAATTGAGAACAACGCTCAACAACAGCACCAACTGCCCACAACTGAATACACCGGTGGTCCTACAGGTCACTACCCCTAAAGCTCATACCTGGGAGTCAGGGTCAGCATCATCACCCCAATGTAGCGGCGCTGGGACCCACTGATTCCAAACCAGGAATCTGTGATAGAGGGACAAATGAGCCTCACCCAGCTACCTCTTTCCTTCCCTGACCCTTTCCTCCCAGTAGACCACTCGCCACCAGCAAAGCCCAGTGAATGCCCCTCCCACCGCTCAAAGGGATTCCCCCACCCCTCCAACCCAGACAGGCTCACTCTTCTTTTCCCCCCGATGCAGAAATTCTCGAAGGCGATCAGAAGGGATGGCAAAGGAAATTCCAGCTGTGACCTTCATGGTGTTCACTCCAATCACCTCCCCATCCTGCAGGGATAGAGCTCACTATTCCCTAGCCCAGACACATAGTAGGAGATGAGGATACCTGAACAAGAGTAGCAGGGAGTATTGGGGAGTTGGGGAGACCTGGCTGGATTTTGAGACATAGCCAACAGGAGACTGCTCAGAAACTTGACCAAACATCATTAAATTAGGGGAAGCACTCCCCTTCTCACACTGACCTGGGGCAGGGATTCTTGGAAAGAAGGATGTCCCACTCACCAGGTTAACCAGAGGACCTCCAGAGTTTCCAAACTGCAGGACAAGGAGAAAATATGGAAGAGATCCAGGGACTCTATGTTTGGGGGCATGACCAAGATGTAGACACTTTCTCCAATTCTCTCCTTTCCCAGCCCAACCTCTGTATATAGGCTCATCCACCATCTATCACAGTTGGTGCCTGCACCCCACAGCCTCTCTCCCAACCCCCAACCTAGTCTGTCATTTTTCTTATGTCAGAACGCACATCAATAGCTGCATCAGTCTGGATGTATTCCACATTGGTTTGGGGGAGGCCCAGGTCTCTGGCTGGACGCTGAGCAGAGCTGACAATGCCAGAAGTGATGGTGTTCTGCAGTGCAAAGGGACTTCCCATGGCAACAACAAACTCTCCTTGCCGGACATCGGCTGAGCGTCCCAGGGGTAGTGTAGGGAGAGGCTCCTGAGGGAGAATGGGTATAAGAGACCTGTCACCTGGAGATGTGAGTAAATTCACAGCCTCAACCAGGCCCAGCCTTCCCAGACCCCCACCTTAGTCTGAATCCTCAGCGTGGCAATGTCTGCCACGGGATCCACAGCTGTGACCATGGCCTCATACGTGTCGCCGCTAAGCAGCCTCACACGGACCCGGCGCCGATCAGCCACCACATGCGCGTTGGTTACGATGAGCCCGTCGGCAGCCACCACGAATCCTGAGCCATTAGAGATAGGGACTTCGCGGCCCGAGAAAGGGTGCCTGGGATGGGGAAAGCAAAAATGAAAGGAGGCTCTGACCCCGGCTCGCCCGCCCTCTGGCCCGCAGCTTGGATGCCTCCTGCTCTTCCCCACGATTACCGGCCCAAGATCTCGATATAAACCACAGCAGGTGCTGTCTTCTCCACCACGTCTGCGATGAAGTTGTACTGGCTCCGGGGAGAGGTGGGCGGCGGGCCAAGGACAGAGGCGAGGACCGCTGGGGGACCCCGACCCCCGCCCCACAATAACAATAGCACTGCCCCCCCAGCGCCCAGCGCCACCGCCAGCCATATGCGCGAACAGGTTCCAGGGGTCTCTGAGACCTCCCGGGTACTGGGATCTGGAGTCCCTGCAGTCAGCCGTGCTCGGGAATCCGAGGTCCCCGAAGTCAGACACGTCCGTGGTTCAGGGACCCCCAGAGACAACCGGGCCCGGAGACTGGGGGTCCCATAAGTCACTCGGGCCCAAGGGTCAGGAGTTCCTGACGTCACCAAGGCCCGGAGGTCAGGGGTCAGCAGGGGTCCCTTCCCCCAGCGAACCCCCCCCAAAGCCCGCCATCCCCGGAGGTTCCAGACTGCACCCCGCCCCGCCCTCAGTGCAGCCATCAGCTCCGCCTCGGGTGCCTCCTCGCCCGCCCTACACAGAGGCGGTACCCTGGACCCGAGCGGGCGGACGGAGGGACGCGGGGCACGCCGGTACCTGAAGTCCTCCAGAAATGCACGCCGGGACCCAGGATTCCAGGAGGCCGACTCCGCCCCCGCCCTGCGCATGCCGGGAATTGTGGTTCCCGCGGGACGCGAGTTATGATGTGGCCCAAGGACCCGCGAGGCATGCTGGGACCGCTAGCCCTTCCGGGGCGCCTCAAGACTTCGGATGCCCGCACCCTGGGCGGATGCCCGAAGACTCCGCCTTCCCAGGAGTCCCTGCGGCGGGGCGCGAAGATGGCGGCGGCAGCCGAACACCCCTAAAGTGGTAGCGATGGATCCTTCCCCGGCGCTGGGGCCGGAGCGGCTCTTTGACTCGCACCGGTAAGAGCCCCGGCGGAAAGAGGCCGGCTCCCGCATCCACTCGGCCTTGGGCGCCCGATCACCCCGCCTTTCGCCCCTAGGCTCCCAGGTGACGGCTTCCTGCTCCTCGCGCTGCTGCTCTACGCTCCGGTCGGGTTCTGCCTCCTGGTCTTGCGCCTCTTTCTTGGGATCCACGTCTTCCTGGTCAGCTGCGCTCTGCCAGACAGTGTCCTTCGCAGGTAACGACCCCGGGGTTTCGGGAGGTGCTGGACTCGGCCCGAAGCCGTGAAGTCAGCACTGCCTGTTTCCCCAGGTTCGTGGTGCGGACCATGTGTGCGGTGCTGGGGCTCGTGGCCCGGCAGGAGGGCTCCGGACTCCGGGATCACCGCGTCAGGGTCCTCGTTTCCAACCACGTGACACCTTTCGACCATAACATAGTCAACTTGCTCACCAGCTGTAGCACCGTGAGTGGGGGGCGAAGCCAAGAGCTCCATGGGGCGGTTCCCAGGGGCCCAGCTCGAGGCTCCCCTTTGCCCGCCCGCCTTTCCCTTGGGGGGCACGAAATACTGAGCCTTACCCCTAATTCTGCTTCTTTACCACTACGTCAGTTTTTCTCATTTCCCAATGTTCTTTTCTTGCCTTCTCTTTTCTCAATTTCCAGCCTCTACTCAATAGTCCCCCAAGTTTTGTGTGCTGGTCTCGGGGCTTCATGGAGATGGATGGGCGGGGGGAGTTGGTGGAGTCACTCAAGAGATTCTGTGCTTCCACGAGGCTTCCCCCCACCCCTCTGCTGCTATTCCCCGAGGAAGAGGCCACCAATGGCCGTGAGGGGCTCCTGCGCTTCAGGTGAGTGAGCATAGGTATCCTCCTCCAGCTGGGTAGGTGGTCATCCTTAGGGGCCCTTGAGTTTTCACAATTTTCAGCCCTACCGCTTCCCTTATAGTTGATTTCTGTTCACTTTTAGCTCTTTCCCTCTTGTATCTCCTTATTCCTCATTTATCTACTTGCACAGTTTGACAGTTTTCTGTTCTGAGTCAGGTGCAGACTGGCTGGCTAGAATTCCATCCTACTCTCTCTTCCATCTTCCAGTTCCTGGCCATTTTCTATTCAGGATGTGATACAACCTCTTACCCTGCGAGTCCAGAGACCCCTGGTCTCCGTGGTGAGTGTGTGTTGGGATAGGGACTCTTTGGGGCTTGGAGGGTAAGTTTCCCACTCCTGCCTCAGGGTTAGATTTTACTTCATGCCCTCCCTTTAGACGGTGTCCGATGCCTCCTGGGTCTCAGAACTGCTGTGGTCACTGTTCGTCCCTTTCACAGTGTATCAAGTAAGGTATTAACTGTCTTCACTTTTTGGTGGCTGGGAGAAGCTCACCTCAAGGTCAGGGAGGTTGCCTCTTCCCTGTTCATTTGCAGATTTTTTAGTAGCAACATTCTGTTATAGAGGAAATACAAAGTGTTTACTATTTACCCACCCTGATCACAACTATTACATGAAAAGTATCAAAGTGGGGAGAGGATGACAGCCTTACCCCAGTGCACACAACATGGTCCTGGATTTTTTTTTTCCAGGTGGCTCCCTCCTGTTCATCGCCAGCTGGGAGAGGGGAATGAGGAGTTTGCTCTCCGTGTACAACAGGTGGTAGGGTGCACAGGCAGGTTGGAGGTGGGGTTTTTCCTTAAGGGTAGGAGGAGGAAGTCTTGAGACCTTGACAGTTCCAACCTTCCAATTCTCCCTAGCTGGTGGCCAAAGAATTGGGCCAGACAGGGACACGACTCACTCCAGCAGACAAAGCAGAGCACATGAAACGACAAAGACACCCCAGGTCACGCCCTCAGTCAGGTGTGTGGTCTCTGTACACAAAGTTGTTTGGGTTTTCTCAGCCTGTTGTGATTCCCTTCCTATTCCTGTGCTAGTCAGCCTCTTCTTCCTCCCAGTTCTCCACTCACCATGTTTCGGATTTCTTTTTTGCAGCCCAGTCTTCTTTCCCTCCCTCCCCTGGCCCTTCTCCTGATGTGCAGCTGGCAACTCTGGCTCAGAGAGTCAAGGAGGTTTTACCCCATGTGCCACTGGGCGTCATCCAAAGAGACCTGGGTATGGGAAAGGGTAGCCTCACACAGGAGACAGGCGCAGAGAGGAAAAGTGGGTGGTGAGGGGAGAAGGTGAGCAGGGAAACAGACTCCCTTCTTCTCTCTTCCCTTCTCCCCAGCCAGAACTGGCTGTGTAGACTTGACCATCACTAATCTGCTTGAGGGAGCTGTAGCGTTCATGCCTGAAGATATCACTGAAGGAACCCAGTCCCTTCCCACAGCCTCTGTCCCCAAGGTGAGACCCAGGAAATGGGTAGGTCCAGGACTAGGGCAGGGATGGGCAATCTACATACTCCCTATCCTTGATGTCTCTTTTTTGATCCTGAGACCCTAGCACAGTGCCTCTCTTGCAAAGTAGGCGTTCGATGCGTGTTTAATGATGACTTCGCAAGCCCTCTGACATTGTGATCACCTCAGTTCCCCAGCTCTGGCCCGGTGACCCCTCAGCCCACAGCCCTCACATTTGCCAAGTCCTCCTGGGCCCGGCAGGAGAGCCTACAGGAGCGTAAGCAGGCGCTCTATGAATATGCGAGAAGGTGAGGGGCTTAGAGGACAGTGGGTAGGAAGGGGCAGGCTGGAGAAGAGAGCTAATTATAGGGCTAATGTGGCAAAGCCCACACAATGTCTTCTTCCTATGTCTCACAGGAGATTCACAGAGAGACAGGCCCAGGAGGCTGACTGAGCGCAGGATGGCACCCAGAGCCGCAGGACGGAGGCTGGGGGCAGCCCTCACCCAACTTACAACTGGCTGGAAGGGTGGGTGGTAAAAAGGGAGGGATGGGGCTCCCCCCGAAAATCACATTAAATTCAGGGTTTTCACTCAAGGTCTCTGTTGCCTCTCTAGGGCTCAAAAGCCCACTGAGCAGGTTCCTTTTCCCCAGGTTGGGGGGAACAGCAGTGAGAGCCTCCTTGGGGGTTTGTGAGAAGTGGTTGAAATCACCCCCTTCATGTCAAAAAAGGAGTGATATCATGGAAGTATAACTGAACTGAAGACCAGGCAGCTGGACCCTAGCTTGGGTGTTCAGCCCAGTTTTGTTGCAGAACAGCTGCAAAACTACAACTCCCAAGATGCCTTTCACCAACAAGCACGACCTGTGCTGTCTGTAGAGTACACATGCTCTGTTTGGTATCCGGAACCGGTTTTCCTAGGCTTCTGACAGATTAAATAAGGTGGAGCAAATGGCCCCACCCCAAAACCAAGTTTAAGGATTTCTGTTTAAGCCAAGCCCCAGGGTGGAGCCGGAATTTACCTTTGTACTTCCCTGGGTCTGGGTTGGTGGTGACTGGCTGGGTGGGTCTGCATCTGGCTGCCGTCGGGGACACGTCTCGGAGCTGCAGGCAGGTTTGAATCCAGGATCCCCATGGCCCTGCTCACCCCGTTCCTACCCCCTTCTCCCTTGTATCTCTTTATCTTTTTCCCCTCGGGACCTCCCACAGGTTGCCTTAACTCCTGCTGCCCTGAAGGCCCCCCTGTGTTAGTCACAGGATTTTTACTACCTGAGTAGCAGGTTTATAGTCCACTTCTGATAGTCCCTCACTTTCAGACTCAAGTCTCCATTGTTTCCTGGCAGGCAAGAAATGCTGGGAAGGATGGGCCCCAGGGCATTACAGCCTGAGGGCATTACAGGTTAGGGAACAAGGGTGGGAAGTTGATGTCAGTCATTTAATTGGAGGCCTTAATCAACTGCCCTGCCTTCTGTAGGTACTGCCAGGCCGCTACCATGACCTCTCGGCGTCTTGGGCTGGCGGAAGAGTCTGGCCCAAGCCCTGGGGAGTCTGAATTGGCTGTGAACCCCTTTGATGGGCTCCCCTTCTCTTCCCGCTACTACAAGCTGCTTGAGCAGCGCCGAGCCTTACCCATCTGGGCTGCTCGCTTCATCTTCTTGGAGCAGTTGGAGAGTAGCCCCGGGGGAGTGGTGCTGGTGTCTGGAGAGCCTGGCTCTGGCAAGAGCACCCAGGTGGGGGGAGATTCTGGGAATAGACAAAGGGAGGGACTAGAGAACTGGTCCTTCCCCCAGCAAGGTGGGGATTGGACTGCTTGGGGTGCCAGGGAAGTGGTCAAAGGGAGACCCAGTTAGACTGGCGGGGCGGTGGGGGGGGTGCGGTGCTGGTGAAGGACAAAGGGACTCCCCAAATGAGAATGGCCACAGCTCCCCCTGCACTTCTGACTGAAGTCCTGCATGTTGCTGACTGCTTGTCCTTTCCTATTCCTACCCCAGATCCCTCAGTGGTGTGCAGAGTTTGCACTGGCCAGGGGGTTCCAGGAAGGCCGAGTAACTGTCACCCAGCCCCACCCTCTGGCAGCCCTGAGCCTGGCCATGCGGGTTGCAGATGAGATGGACTTAACACTGGGTCATGAGGTTGGATACAGCATTCCCCAGGAGGACTGCACTGGGCCAGAAACCCTGCTCAGGTGAGGCCTCTTGCAGGCCTGACCCAAATCTGATTTCCCTCACCCATCCCTCCCTCAGCCCATGTTCCCCTTTAGATCATACACAACACAATGCTGAATTAAGCCCTTAACCCCAGACAGGGACCTCAGATATTCAGCCTCACCCTCATCATGAGCCTGCCTCCCTTGCCAGCTGGGGGACAGCTTGTGGAAATAACATCAGTGAGGTTGTGGGTCTCAGTACAGGTTCACGAGGTCTTTTTTCTGACCTTACTATCAAAATCTAGGCCCCTCAGGAAGATGTTCCCCTGGCCTTCTGGAGCTGTTCAGTATCCACACTGACTCTTCTGCCCACTGCCAATGTCAACAGGTTTTGCTGGGACGGGCTGCTTCTACAGGAGGTGGCCTCAACCCGGGGCACGGGAGCCTGGGGCGTGCTGGTGCTGGATGAGGCTCAGGAGCGGTCAGTGGCCTCAGACTTGCTCCAGGGGCTACTGCGAAATGCCAGGCTGGGAAACCTTCCACGGGACTCGAGAGTGGTTGTGGTTACTGACCCTGCCCTTGAACCTAAGCTCCAAGCCTTCTGGGAAAATCCTCCTACTGTGCATGTACCCAGAGGGCCTGGTGCATGTCCCACACCTATATACAGGGACACCGTCCCTACCAATCGAGTGGAAGCTGCCTGCCAAGCTGTGCTTGAATTGTGTGCGAAGGAGGCTCCAGGAGATGTGCTAGTGTACCTGCCCAGTGAGGAGGTAAAAACAGGCTGCAGAAGGAGGTCCTCATGTAAGCCACCTTTCCCGGGGGGATTAGAGCAATGCTTGTTAGGAACATTGAAGTTGTAGTATTTACTGTGTTGGAGTCCTTAGGAGAAACTCAAGGATTTGAGGGGTAAAGAGGTCTACCACCCCTTTTTTGACTCTACCTAATGCAGAGACTGTGGCTCAGTGAATCCCTGAAATTTTTAGCAACTTGATGAGTATGTGCATATTTTCAGAGTGAAAAGCCATAGCTTTCATCAGTTTTTTCAAGAGGGTTCATCACCAAAAAAGTGAGAACTGCCTTAATGTGCACCCCCTTCAGGAAGTTTTGCTGTGCTGTGAATCCTTGTCCAGGGAGGTGCAGCCCTTGGCTCTCAGAGGCCCTCCACCACTGGTGCTGCCCCTTCACCCAGGACATGGCCCAGCCATTCAGGCTGTATACGAGGACATAGACTTGGGTGCCCGAAAGGTCGTGGTCACTCACTGGCTGGCTGACTTCTCCTTCTCCCTCCCTTCCATCCGACATGTCATTGACTCAGGACTGGAGCTTCGAAGTGTGAGTGAGAGCAATGAGGGAACGTGGGGGCTAAGGCTAGAAGTGGCCTGCTCTGATCCGTCTTGGCCTTGGTTGGGGGGCGGTGACAGGTATACAGTCCTCAGATCCGAGCGGAGTCCCAAGTGTTGAGACCAATCAGCAAGTGTCAGGCAGAGGCAAGAAGACTGCGGGCAAGAGGGGTCCCACCAGGTAAGAGCCTTTGCCCTTACTGAGATCCAATGTGAAAAAAGTCCCCACACGCAAACCCTGAGAAATCTGCAGCGGCCTTCTTTCCCAGGTCTTTCTCCCCTCAGGGTGCTGCCTCTGCCTGTATCCTGAGTCCTTCCTAAAACTAGAGGCGCCCCCGCTGCCCGCACCCAGGATATGTGAGGAGAACCTGAGCCCCGTGGTGTTACTTCTAAAGAGGAGACAGATTGCAGAGCCAGGGGAGTGTCACTTCCTGGACCGGCCTGGTGAGCACCCCCACACCCCTGCCCAGGTCCTGCTGTCTGACCTCCAGGCTCCGAAACTCCCTGCCCATCAGCCCTATTTCCACACCAGCTCCAGAAGCACTGATGCAGGCCCTGGAAGACTTGGACTACCTGGCAGCCCTGGATGATGATGGGAACCTGTCAGACCTGGGGGTTATACTGTCAGAGATCCCCCTGCCCCCTGAGCTAGCCAAAGCCCTGCTGGCCTCCTGCGAGTTTGGCTGTGTGGATGAGATGCTCACCCTTGCCGCCATGCTCACTGGTATGAATCACTTCTCTCTCTGGCTCCTGGGGCCGCTTCAGTCCTTCCCAGCCCTTTCTGGTGTTCTGGTGCTCCAAAGGACAGCTCTTGCCCTCTGCTCCTCTTACAGTGCCCATGAAACCAGCCCTGACCATTAAGCCAGCCCTCTCCTGTCTCCTTAGCCTTTTCCCTGTGCTGGTTCTTTCCCCCAACATGCATAAATTTCTCCTGTTATTGCTAGAGCTCCACACCCCTCTCCCTCCACCCTCCTCTACTTCCCTGCAGCTATACAAAATCACTCTGCCCCAGTGCCTGGTGTCCCCGCCCACTCCATCCCAGCCTCGGCCCACAATAGCACTGCTGACTCTCTCAGCCCAGCTCCACCGTGACCGCTGCGCTCACCATCCCCACCAAGGCTGAACCCACTGAATACTTCTCAGACTTTATTCCTTAAGACCTTCTAACACTTGAAAATGCAGGCCACTCCTGCCTGAAACTGCCCCCTCGCTAAGACTCTGTGACTTTTTTCTCCAGATTTTCATCCTACTTCTCCAGCAGTTTGGCAGTTCCCTTCCTCTCCACCCTGGCTCTCTGTCCTCTGCTCATCCACTATAAATTGGACCTCACAGTTCCATCCTGTGTCTTTTGCCTTCTCATTCCTTGAACTCACTGGGCAAGTGCATGCACACCTTTAGTCTGAATTGCCGTCTTTACGGCAATTTCCAAACTTTCTATCTCCCTGCCAATACCATTCTTCTGAATCTTAGATTTAGATATCAAAAGCCTAATGGACATTTCTATCAGAATTGGCCACAGTGCCCCAGCCCAGAACCGAACTCAAGCACTTGCTTAAACTGTTCCCTCACCACCACCACCAAATCCGGCCATCATCTCTGCAGCTCCACTCCCATCGTTCTAGACTAATATTTCTCCAGGTTCTTCCATTTTTAGCTCCTGAATATTTGTTTTTTCTTAATTCATCTATTTGTCTCCATACTCACTGTCAATGCCAATGTTAGATCCTCACAGCCACTCAGCATGGATTTCTTTAGCCTCCTAACTTGTCAAGTAATCTTTCAGCGCTTGGACTCTTCCCTCAAAACTTTTCTTCAACAGCATTTATCTATCTTCTGGACAGAATGCAAACTCATTGGCACAGCACATCCAGCCTCTCATGGCCCATACGTGCCTCTGCAGCTTTCTCTCCTGCCACTCTGCCGCACATGCCTTTCCTGCTACACTTACTAGGTGCGTGCAGGTCTCTAAGCAGGCTGTGTTACTAATCTCTGTGCCTTGCCCTGCACACAGTTCAGATCCTCTCTGCCCCTTCTCTACTGAGCTAACTCCTAACGAAACTTCAAATATTGGGGTGCCTGGGTGGCTCAGTTGGTTAAGTGTCTGCCTTCTGCTCAAGTCATGATCCCAGAGTCCTGGTTTCGAGTCCCACACCAGGTTCCTTGCTCAGCAGGGAGCCTGCTTCTCCCTCTGCCTGCTGCTCTCCCTGCTTGTGTGCTCTCTCTCTCTCTGTCTCTCTGACAAATAAATAAAATCTTTAAAAAAAAAAAAACTTCAAATATTGGCCCGTACACCTGTTGTGCTAATCAAGTTTGCTTATCTCTCTCACCAGACTCTAAGCTACTTGAGGGCAGAGACTGTCTTTCATTTATTTATCTTCAATGTGTAATAAAGTGCAAAGCACCTAGAAAGTTAATCAGTGTGTTTTGAATAAATTTCCCAAATGACACTTGCTACCTTTTCACCCTTTCTTCTGTACTGCTGTCTTTTCTCATTCCCCAAAATGACCTTCCCATCTTCTTCTCCAGCTGCTCCTGGGTTCACCCATCCTCCACTCTCTGCAGAAGAAGCTGCCTTGCGTCGGGCCCTGGAACATACAGATGGTGATCACAGTTCTCTGATCCAGGTGTATGAAGCCTTTATACAGAGTGAGTAGTCCAAAATCCCAGATTTTCCAAAGAGGGGAAGTGGTGTGCAACTAGCTGGCAAATCTCTATGCCTAGGAGGAGGAGGCCCTTTGGCCAAGGGCTGGGTTCTCTTGGGGAACTCTTTGCAGCTGTAGCTCTTCCCTTTCCTCTTGTAGGTGGAGCAGACAGGGCTTGGTGCCAGGCTCGGGGGCTAAACTGGGCAGCATTGTGCCAAGCCCAGAAATTTCGAGGTGAACTCCTAGAACTCATGCAACGAATTGAACTTCCCTTGTCCCCGCCAGCCTTTGGCTCCGAGCAGAATCGCAGAGACCTTCAGAAAGCGCTGGTGTCGGGATACTTCCTTAAGGTTAGGGGAAAGAGTTGGGGCGAAGGTCATAAAAGGAGCAGAAAGCAGAGTTGATATGTTGATATGCCACCTCTAAAACTGGGGTCTGGGTGGCCATTCAGAGGATCTTTTAAAAGCAGGAGAAACTTTTCCTTTGCAGGGTTGGGGCACAGGGGGACATAGGAAATGCCATAGGGCAGGGACTCTAACACCTGGAGATGATACTTTACTTTTAATACTCTCACCACAGTTCCTAATTCTTTCTCAGCTCCGCCCCCTTTTCTTTTTTCTACTACCTTCCTCTTCTTCCTCACTTACTCCTTCACCATCTTTGCTTTTCAATGAGGTGGCTCGAGACACAGACGGGACTGGCAATTACCTGCTCCTGACACATAAGCACGTGGCCCAGCTCTCCCCATACTGCTGCTACCGAAGCCGCAGGTCTCCGGCCACACCCCCGCCATGGGTGCTTTATCACAATTTCTCCATTTCCAAAGACAACTGCCTTTCCGTTGTTTCTGAGATTCAACCACAGATGTGAGTTCGCTGAAACCCCTCTTACACTGCCCATTCCTCTTCTTGGGGCCAAAATTATGGCTGGGAAGTTAGAGAGTCTTAAGGAGAAAAGAGGATATCTTAGTGGTTTATAATGACATATGATTTGAGGGGAAGGATTTGTGGAAGGAATGGGAAGAAGTTTAAGAATCTGCATTATAAGAGGATACAGAAATCATCTAATTGTGACTCTCTCTGTCAGGCTGATAGAGTTGGCCCCTCCATACTTCCTGAGTAACCTGCCTCCCAGTGAGAGCAGAGACCTCTTGAATCAGCTGAGAGAAGAAATGGCAGATTCTTCAATAGAGAGTGAATCCCCCTCCACCCAAGAGTTTGGAGATCCCTGTGTCCTGCAGTGACCTTCCTAAGGAATGGAACTGAGCTCATCTGAAGGCATTAGATCCTCTCTCAGGCTCAGACTGAGGTAGCCAGCCAAAGGTTAGGATCAAATATAAATCCTAGAACCTTAGTCTCAAGAAATGGTGGACTGAGAATGGAGGAAATTGGGTAAGCCACAGTATACAGAAGATTGGACCCTTTCCTTAGCCGCCTTCTATTTATTGGAGAATGACTGATGTACTCCCCAAGCCTGCAACTTATGCCAACCCCATCTTTGTGTACTTCATTTTGATCTATAAAAGTTCTTTCTCTATGGTGCCAAATTTGTGTTTGATTCTGCAGCAGCGTATACAACATCTGTGAGTTAGAGATGCTACTGTATCATCCAACTCCTCCAGCAATATCCTCTTGCCTGGTTCCCACCTGTGGCCAAGCCTTTGTGGTATGAATGACCTGGCTGTCACTAATCCAGAAAATGTGTGGTTGGACATGTAGATGGTCTCTGACCCTGCCCAAAGCTTACTTCCCTTTATCTTGCTCCCACCTACAGGGGAGGAAGAATGAGAGTGTTATAAGAAATCAAACAGGGGCACCTGGGTGGCTCAGAGGGTTGGGCCTCTGCCTTCCGCTCAGGTTCATGATCTCAGGGTCCTGGGATCGAGCCCCACATCAGGCTCTCTGCTCAGCAGGGAGCCTGCTTCCCCTTCTTTTTCTGCCTGCCTCTCTGCCTATTTGTGATTTCTTTCTCTGTCAAATAAATAAAATCTTAAAAAAAAAAAATCGGGGCACCTGGGTGGCTCAGTTGGTTAAGCGACTGCCTTCGGCTCAGGTCACGATCCCGGAGACCCGGGATCGAGTCCCACATCAGGCTCCCTGCTTGGCGGGAAGCCTGCTTCTCCCTCTCTCACTCCCCCTGCTTGTGTTCCCTCTCTGGCTGTGTTTCTCTCTCTCAAATAAATAAAATCTTTAAAAAAAAGAAAAAAAGAGAGAGAGAGAGAGAGAGAAAGAAAGAAAGAAAGAAAGAAAGAAAGAAAGAAAGAAAGAAAGAAAGAAAGAAATCAGACAAAATCTTCCTTATTTTCCACAAAAACTTAGAACCAGCTCCTTCTTAAACGTCAAGCCTATTAAAGCCATCCCCAAACTTTCAACTTTCCACCAACAAGCTTCCCAGCAGCCCCTGGCCCACCAGCATGCTGAAACTTTTCTAACAACTTCAGGGGCATCATGCTTTCCTTTTTTCCCCACTGGGTACTCCTTTCCCTTTTCTTCCTTTAAATTATTAATTTTGATATCTTCCATCATCTTGCACATTGTAAATGTGTTTGTAGAAATTGGTGGAAAGAAAGATTTAATGCTTAGAACTCTGCTTCTCTCCTTGGAGTGTCTTCCCTTGGGGAGTCTGCCTGTTCTCATCATTCTATCTTTCTCCACCTCTGTGTAGATGTCACCCAACCTCCCCCAAAAGCACTTTTCCAGAATGTATTCTTTTTAGGTCTAGCATTCAGTTTGCCTGTAGTCATCTTGCCCTGATCTTTCAATTTCCCCTTCATTATCTACAACACCGTTTTTCTCCCGATCCTCTACATCTCCACCCATGGAATTATCTTTGATTCTTGTTGGATATTCCTATTTATTTGCCAAAATCTGCTCACCCTAACTCCACGGAGCCCATTAATTTTATCCAATGCTTCCCCCTTTCCCCTCTCTGTCCCCATGGGAGACGAGAGCCACGTTAGTGTTCCTAGATTCTGTGTTTCCTCCGGTGAGTAAGTATCCGTCTTGCCTGCCACCCAGGCGTGTTGTGAGGCTCAAGGAAGAGGGAGGAGTCAGCGGGTTGAACACACACGACAACATGAGGTTCAAAGTCAGAAAGATATCCTTAGCGATTATTTTACAGTTGAAGAATGAGATGCCCAGTGTGGATAACCCTCTGGTTCCTGCCAGTCAGACTCTTGCCCTCCAGCACCTCTTCCATTATTCCGCTGTCGTTGGTGTCTTCCTTCCTTCGCACCTTTGATAGAGACCCAGGCAGTACAAGCTGCCGCCGCCCCATCCCAGCACCACCTTTAGCCTGCTGTGTGGGTCGCGAGCGCCAGCTTCAACCCACCCTCCGAAGAATCCAAAGTCCTCATGAGAGCTCATTGGCCAGCCCGCCCCCTCCCCTCACCTCATTGGCTACCATACTGCAAGTCCCGCCTTCTCGGCTGCTCAGGTTCCAGTGGGAAATGGCGGGAAAGGCCACGTCTAAACGCGCGGTACAACCTCCGAACGCTAGCCTAGGAGCCCGCGGTGGCCGTGGAGCCCTCGACGATAGCCTCAACGCCAGCTTCTCCTCACAGGCTCCGCTACCACGGCACCACCGCACCACGGCGTGGTCAGCCGCGCGCTCCGTGGTCCTGGGCCCGGCGCTCTGCACAGCGCGTCGGTCCGTTAAAGCGCTCTCGGTCGGTCGGGCAGGCGTCGCTCACACCACGGAGGCGAGCCCGGACACGGAAGCCACCTTGTTGTCCTCGGCCCAGGGCTGCAGGTTCTGCAGCGCGAAGAGCGACGAGTTGTGCAGGCAGAGTGGGTCCGGGGGCAGAGGCGGCCGCAGAGGCCGTGGGAGCGCATCCTGCTGCAGGTGCAGGAGCAGCCGGCCGGCGCGGTGCCGCTCCGCCTCACGCTCCTCCGCCGTCTGGCGCCTAGGCGATCGGAGACGCGGGGTCAGCTAGGCCGGCCCTCGCCCACCCCGCGCCTCCTCGTCACCCACCCGGCCTGCGGTTCCTCACCCGCCCCGCCCCGCGCCATCCGCGCCGCCACTTGACGCCTCCCGCGAGCCGTCGCTCGCCACAAGCCTCACCGCCACTTGGTGCGCCGGTTCTGGAACCAAGTCTTGACCTGGGCGTCGGTCATGCGCAGGGCCTTGGCCAGCGCTGCCCTCTCGGCCGAGGCCAAGTACTTCTGGCGCAGGAAGCGCCGCTCCAGCTCCAGCACCTGCGAGCGGGAGAAGGACGTGCGCGGCTTCTTCCGCTTCGGCGGGGTCCGGTTTTGGTAGGGGTGGCCTATGCGGCGCGTCCCGGAGAAGGGCGAGAGCGCAGCTACGGGGAGGAAGAGAAACAAGGCAATGTTTTCAGAGCGGCCCTTCCAGGTGTCCCAAGCTCGGCCACACACCAACAAAGGCCTCCAGACAAGAAAGGGCCTCGGAAGAAATGGCCCTCCACCTTGGGAGAGGACGATACGGTCCCCGGAACTTCACCCTGCCCTACCCGCAGTGTGGACAGTAGGCTGCAAAGGAGGGCGCGGACATCGACGGTAGCTCCCTCCCCATTGCCTCTCTGAGCGTCAGGACCAAGAGATACATGTTGGGGGAGGAACCCCCGGGATGATCCGGGCAGGGAGCAGAAGGATCAAAGTTGGCGCAGAAGGATCAAAGATGAGGCAAAGGGGTCAATATGGGGCTGGACGCTGGAGGGTCGGGCAATCTCACCCGTGAGCCGGTCCTTGGCAAAGCGGCGGCCGCTGTCCATCCAAGGGAAGGTGAGTCCGGCTAGGCCCCCGGCTCCGCCCAAGCCCGAGGGTCCAGGCACTGCTGGCGCGCCTCCCGCGGGCGGCGGCACTGGCATTGGACGATGCGCGGGGACGCGGATCACGCCGCCTGGGCCCATGCCAGAGCCTCCCGGTAGAGGGGCCAGCGAACCCGCGGGACCAAAGCTTGAGGTGCCGTGAAATCCACCCGAGAACACCGCACTCTCCCCATGGCCCTGGCCTGCGCGACCTGGGCCTAGGCCGCTCCCTGGGGGTTCCGGGCAGCTCAGGATCTGATCGATGCCAAAGCTGATTGGCTCGTGATGCGGGAGGTTGTGCGAGGCCAGGACCTCCGGCTCCATGGGTCCGGGTCAAGGAGGACCCCAGAAGGTTTGACGGTTGGGGATGGCGCCCCAGGCAACTATGGGAGCCCAGTAGCGGAGCGCTCGCGGCGGCGGCTTCAGGGGCCCGCGGGGCTGGCCGCTGCGGGTCGCCGGGGCCCCGGGGACAGCTTCATCCCGGTGCACGGGGAGTAGCCGCGCGGGTGCCGGCCTTTGCCGGGCGTCGGCGCGGGGACTCGCATCCCGGGGGAGCACGACCGGCGGGGGCCCCAGGAGCGCCTTTGCTGTCCCCGAGGCTCAGATGGACGCTGAGCTGCCGGGGCCTCTGCCAGAGTCCGGGGTGGAGAGGGTTGGCCGGCTGTGGATGGGGCAGTGACTGACAGATCGGCCTTGGGTGGGTGGTGGGAGCTGGGGGTAGGGCAGGGGCGGGGCCGTACCCGTTAAAGGGAAAGAGACGCCTGTTTGCGCCAAACGCCGGGACTACTGGCAGGCTGGGATGGTGGGGGTAAGGGGGGAGGTGGCAAGGGTGTTAGGAACCAGGCTCAGCCCGGGAGGGGCCGGAGCATGGGCCGCTGTGCGCTGAGTCAGGAGAGATGCGCACAGCAACTCCATCCTCGCGGGCCTCCGCCTTTGGGCTTCCTTGGCCTTATCAGCTTCCTTGCAGGTGCCTCCTCTCACAGCCCCCACTTTTCGCCTCGCGATGGGTCCTGTCTGCCGACTCTCAGATTCGTTGTGGCCCCCGCCTAAGTGCCCTCGAAGACCAAATCTCGTTGTGGCTTCCTGGCTGCGATGAAAAGCGGTTGGGAACTGCGCCGGCGAGTTGGAGGCCCGGGAAGAGGACAGGTGTGGGAAGGGGGTGGCAGGGCGGGTCTGGTGGGCTAGGGCGGGGAGCAACCACTCCGGGGGCAGCGATCCCGGTGCACCTCCCGGCCTCTGCGGTAGGGCCCCTACCTCCTCCCCGGAACTCCAGTAATCGGTGCCCTGTGTTTCTTAGAATTTCGATTTTCTGAAATCGGTGTAAAGCGGACTACTGGCTCAATCCGGGCTAAATCAGGTGGATCTGAGCTTGGGGCTGGCGTTCCGCCCCCCGCAGGGGACCACCAACGCGGGATTCTGCCCCTTCACTCTGTGCCTAGGAAGTCAATTTTCAAACACTTCCCTCCTCAAAGGCGAGAGGACAAAATCGCCACAGGCGACACGTGGGTCCTCACCGAAGCCTTTCGGCGGTCTCAGCCGCGTCATTTTCCACAGACGCTTCACCCACCCATCCCCAGAAACTGTGCCTGGAGTGTGTCAGGGATGGGAGGTGGGGAAAGACTGAAGGCGCTCGGTGACCTTGTGACCTCTGGCCGGGGACCCAGGAGCTGGGAGTGGGTGAACTCTGCGTCCTTCCCGGGATGGGACCCGGGCCCGGCGGGCCCCTGCGCCTTAGACCCGCCCCCGCCGCCGCCCGGCCCGGTGCAGGCCGCCATAATCGGGTTAGCTGGGTCAGAATTACATTACCTTCCCCGGCCCGCCCCGGCCCCGGGGGGGCCCTGGCGCCTCCGAGCCGGTGAAACTAGGCGCAGGGAGGCGGGGTGGTGTTTCCACCATTCCCGAGACGGGTGGGCACGGACGAGCTGCTCTGCCTGCCTTGGACACGTGGTGGCAAAGGACCCCACCCTGCGGTGTCAGCCCTAGCCCCTCGACCCCAGCCCACTCAGGTGCTCAGCGCCAGTCCTCCCGTTACCCGTGTAAGCCGAAATGCCTTCCAAGTCTAGTAGACGGGTCTCCTTGGGAGACGAATCTTCCAGTTGATTCTCCAGGATCTCCTGGGAAAGACGGCCCCTCCTTTCTCCCCAGCAGATGGGCTGCAGCCCTACGCCTGAGGCAGGGTGAGGGATCTCTTCTCTCCAGGGAACTGGGAACGGTATTTGGGCATCTGGGTAGGAGGATAAAAATGAAGGGAATGGACTCTCCCCACTAAAGCCACCAGCCCCTCCCTCAGAGTTCTCAGAAGCCTCAGTCTGAAGGGGGTGAGCCATGGAGGAGGGAGGCAGTCAGCATCAATAATATGTGACTTCCTTCCCCAAATTCTTGTCCACTTCCACTACTGAATTTCTCCGGCCCTTTCTGACCTTGCCAATAGCCCGTTCTGAGAGGGGAGCAAGGGGGCTTCCACCAGTTTGGTAGCTGTGTTGTTATCTTAGAGGATTGGTGGAAAAGACAGACATCATCACCTCCCCTAGTCCCTCACAGAAGCCCAAGCATCGTTTCTCAGTAGTGGAGAGGTCGGGCTACTAGTGGGAATGAAACTTCTGCTGTTCAGGGAAAACCTCCAGAGACTGCTTGGGCTGGATCCCCTGAATGAGAACAGAGAGCCTAGGGAGACAGCAAAGTAAGTAAAGACCCTGATGGGGACTGGCCTGCAGGTTAAGAATCTGTTGGTCCTTTTCCCCATTCTAGTGGGTGGGCCTCTGAGGAAAGGGTGGGCACTAGTGTGTCTCCATTCAGGCTGAATAAATCCTTCTTGAATGAATCAGTGAAGGAGGAAGACCTGCATACCTGCTGACGGGTCATCTTGCCTTTTTTTCTTAAAGATTTTATTTATGTATCTGACAGAGAGAAACACAGCTAGAGAGGGAACACAAGCAGGGGGCAGTGGAAGAGGGAGAAGCAGGCTTCTTGCCGTGCAGGGAGCTCAATGCAAGGCTTGATGCCGGGCTCAATCCCAGAACCCCCAGATTATGACCTAAACTGAAGGCAACAACTTAACACTGAGCCACCCGGGAGCCCCTCATCCTGCCTTTTGAGGTCAGCACAGATGGCACTGCCACCCAGAGATCACCCAACTGAGCCTTAAAGGAGAATGGTCACAAACCCAGGAAAGTATACACATCTTCTGGGGAGTTACAAAAAAAGAAATGAGTATGCTACCTTAAGAACAAAGGGTATTCAATTCTGTCAGCCACAGTCTTAGGAATTCCTCTGTTTGTCTTCACCTCTCTGATCCCCTGATTCCCTGGAAAAGGTGGTTCCTGCTAGTTTACATCTAAGATGGAGGTCAGAACCCCCATCTCCCATACACACTCTTTTGCAGCTGTCTCACCATATCCAATGTGCATGTGGTCCCCAACCCTTCAAGTTTTCAGGCCTTCAAACTTGCAGCTTCACAGAAAGAGGCATGTTCCCAGCCTGCGCTCTGGTGCCATGCCTTCCTTCCTGCTTTTTGTGCAGTATCTTTCCCATGAGATGGTCTCCACTCTTGTGTCATCATTTCTCTCATTAGCTTAGTCATTCCTACCCCCCAGCTGTCTAGATCTCTTTTACTTGGACAAAAATCTTTCCCTGACTCTTCAAGAGAGATTATGTTTTTCCTTTCCCTTGTACTCTGCACAACCACTACCTCTAATTCGTCATCATTTACTCTTTTAATTTTAATTTTAAAACTTTTTTTTAAAGATTTTATTTATTTGACAGAGAGAAACACAGCCAGAGAGGGAACACAAGCAGGGGGAGTGAGAGAGGGAAAAGCAGGCTTCCCGACTCGATCCCCCTGTCACCGGGATCATGACCTGAGCCGAAGGCAGTGGCTTAACCAACTGAGCCACCCAGGTGCCCCTTAATTTTAATTTTAAAGTAATATCTACACCCAACATGGGGCTCAAACTCACAACCCCAAGCTTAAGAATAGCAGGCTCTGACTGAGCCAGCCAAGAGCCCCTCATCCTTTATTCTTTTACCCCCTACAACTTGACTTCTTCACACTCTTTTTCAAATAGCTCTAGTGTCTATTATTGAGGATTTCTTTGACATATTTTTCTCTGTTGATTACCAGCTATTTCTTGAAATATCCTTTTTGGTTTCTATAATATTCTTATTCTACATCTTAGACTTCCATAATCAATGCTTATGTTTTTTTCTCCACCAACTTTGCTTTTTCCACTGAAGACTGAGCATTCTCAGAGCTCAGACTTCAGCTTTCCCTCTATTATCTGCTCCAGGTTTCACCTATTCTAATAGTCCCATCTATTATATCCACTCAGAAAATTCTGGGACCTCTATCCTTGGTTCTGACACTGTTGTGTTCCAGGCCCTCTGTCCCAACCTTCCGGTCAGCTCCACCCACCTTTGCTACAGCCACTTTAAAGTCCATCAGGCTGAAGGATGTGCTCCCCTACCAAGCTCCTCATTCACTCCCTCCCATGCTTCCTTTGGAAAT
Source organism: Spilogale gracilis (assembly GCA_004023965.1). Lineage (NCBI taxonomy): Eukaryota > Metazoa > Chordata > Mammalia > Carnivora > Mephitidae > Spilogale > Spilogale gracilis. Next base: position 63,041 of record PITA01002651.1, on the reverse strand, counting down.
GTCTCACATACACCCCTTTCTTTCCATTCCCACTAATACAACCTAATCTAGGCTATCATTACCGCACCTTGCATTTATTCATCCAGAAATTTTTTATTGAACACCTACTATGCACCCGGAGCTGGAAACAGAGCTGGAGACACAACAGAAGAAAAAACAAATCCCTGCCAACAAAGCTTATACTCTAGTGGGGGAGGGAGGTAAAACGACGGTATATATTAAGTAATAATAAATGCTAAGAAGGAAAAAAAGAAAGAAAGGAAAGGGGGAAAGTGAAAGATGAGGGTTGTAACATCTAAAGTGATCACAGAGGGCCTCACAGAATAACAATCTGGAGGAAAAAAGGAATTGTTTGGATAGCTGAGCGTTTCAAATTGGTAATAATGCAAGTATATCTTGGTGTTATCCGTGGAACAAACAGCAAGGAGTCCAGTATGGCTGGAGAGACCATGCAAGGCCTTGAAGCATTATAGGGCTTGGGCTTTTATTCTTAAAAGAGAAGTTATTGGAAGGTTAAGGAAAAGATGCCTGATTCAAAATTTTTGTATCTTAACAAGGTTCTTAGGGTAAAACTAACATACAATAAACCGTACATATTGAAAGTGTATAAAAGTGTATGTGTACACACATGAAGCCATCACAATCAAGATAAAAAATACATCCATCAACTCAAAAAACTCCTTATATCCTTTTTATTCATATGGAAACTTGGAGCAAGGAAAGCAGGCCAGAAACTACTGCAATCATCCAGAGAACAGATGATGATATCTTGGACCAGGGAGGTAAGCAGCAGCTGTAGTGAGAAGGGGTTGATTTAAAAATCACTAATCTCATATCTTCTTGCTGCTTATCCATTCCAGTTATTCAAAGATAAATGACAGAAAATGTTTCTTTCATAGGGTAACTCCCTCTCTTCAGAAAATTGTCTCCTAGCTCCCTATTCCCCTTAGGCTAAAGTCCCAGCTCCATGAGGCCCTGCTTCTGTCACTACTCTCAAATCCACATCTTTAGCCTTCTTCCTGTCTGTCTTTCTGGTCATTCCCCTCCACTCTCTTTCTTTTCTATTTCCACCATACTTCTTATCCAGGCACCCCAACCCAATTCTCTAAATTGTGCCCACACAAAGTCCCACTTCTTCCAGAAAGCCTTTGGTGGTCTCCATTGGGATCACTCCCTTAAGTATCCAACTATACTTGATACTAATACTTTACAGTAAACTTATCCTTGGTTTTTAATCCCACTGGAAGTACCTAGGGATGGCGGTGTACAAGGTCTAGAGCTCCTCCCAAGTATGGGGCTGGGCCTATGCTACTGCAGGCCCTGGCTGCTTCCGCGTGTCTCTGTGCGGTAGTGTCCCAATCCTCCTCCCCTCCTCCTTAGGCATCTGCTCTGCATTAGTCTGTCCCAGGCCTCCGCAGGCGCCGATGATTGAATCATCATCATTAACCAGGGTCTGCCCCCCCCTCAAGCCCCGGCAGCAGGGGAGGAGGGGCGCGGGAGGGGGTGTGAATAAGATCACCACACCAAGTCCCTGGGGGTCCCTCCCTCCCCGCCACCCTCTCCGAGACTCCGCAAAGCCCCAAGAAACTCCCGCCGTGGATCCGGGAGAAGGCCTGCCATCCGGATGAAGATCCGTAACGTGGACGCGTCAGCCGACGAGAGCGACAGTACGAGGAAAGGACCCGGGGGGGGGGGGGGGGCTTCTTTAGCGGGGTCGTGGTCACTGGAGATCGACGACCCTGATCGGCGACGGCAGAGATCGCTGGGCCCTTTAGGGTAGAAGGGGGCAGTCTTTTGCAGGCTCCAAAAGTTAGTCCCGCGGTAGGGTAGGGTCTATTGTGATGATTACTACGAGGGGTCAATGAGATAGGACCCCCCCTCTTCACATCCCCCCTCCCTATTACGAATTGAGGAGGGGGAGGGGCCAGCGGGGCTCAGGTGAGCACACCGGGAGAAAGGGACATGGGCGGGGCCTTACAGAGGGTCAACGAATCCGAAAAGACCTAAACCCTCGTTGCTAGGCGACAAGTCCCGCCCCGCAGGCGGCACCGGAAGTGGCAGGCCGGGATCAGCCTTTAAGATGGCGTCTCCTCAGGGGGGCCAGATTGCGATCGCGATGAGGCTTCGGAACCAGCTCCAGTCAGTGTACAAGATGGACCCGCTGCGAAACGAGGTGCAGGGGCGGCAGGGTTACTGCTGTGGTCGGCTAGCGGTGCGAACTGGGGCCGGCTAGAGGACGGGCGGTGGCTGGCCGGGTGCCCAGTGCGCCTGCGCAGAGACAGGGTGCCCAATGCGCTTGCGCGATTGCTGTTGGGTTGCCAAACCCCGAGCTAGGACGCTTGCGCATTGTGTCGCCCACGTCGTGTAGTCTCCCCTGGGGAAGGAAGGTCGGGCGAGTCTACGTGAAGGGAGCCCCCGCTGTGCGCGGAGCCCCCTGCTGGGCGAAGGGGGAGTGTCAGCTCCCGGAAGCTAATCCCCTGCGGACTGCGCAGGGTGCGAGACTTGGCGGTGGGGTGTGTTGAAAGCCCTCTCCCGTGCTGGGAAGGCGTATGATTTGGGTCGGAGGGGGTGATCGGTGACAGAGAGTGGATCTGCAGGAGGAGGTCCGAGTAAAGATCAAAGACCTGAATGAGCACATCGTCTGCTGTCTGTGCGCTGGCTACTTTGTGGATGCTACCACCATCACAGAGTGTCTTCATACTTGTGAGTGCCCTGAACCCTGGCTGGTTCTTCCAGGCCCTAGTCCCCACCAACCTGGTTGTGACACTGCTGGCTGCTTGCCCCAACCACCCAGGCACCGCCCCCACTGAGGAACCAGATTCCCAGAGGGCCGGAGAGTGTGCTTTTTTTCTTCCTGCAGTCTGCAAGAGTTGTATTGTGAAGTACCTCCAAACCAGTAAGTACTGCCCCATGTGCAACATCAAGATCCACGAGACACAGCCACTGCTCAACCTCAAACTGGACCGGGTCATGCAGGACATCGTGTACAAGCTAGTGCCTGGCTTACAAGACAGTGAGTAACCAACCCAACTTTGAGGGTCCTCTAGAGGACCGATGCTGGGTGGCAGCTTGAGATGACAACGGTTTTGGAGGGAATCACATAGGTAAAGAGGTTGACAGTAATGGAGACAAAGTATGAAAAACAACTAACTCTTTATTTCCCACACTTCCTTCCCTTCTAGGTGAAGAGAAACGGATTCGAGAATTCTACCAGTCCCGAGGCTTGGACCGGGTCACCCAACCCAGTGGGGAAGGTATGTCCCTTGACAGCAGGAGGGTAAGGTAACGCCCCCAGAACATCCCTCTTACCCAGTTTTGCTCTTGGGGAGAAAGGAATATGGAATCTGTGCCACTTTCCTCACCACTTTTTCTTAGAACCAGCCCTGAGCAACCTCGGCCTCCCTTTCAGCAGCTTTGACCACTCGAAAGCCCACTACTATCGTTATGATGAGCAGCTGAGCCTATGCCTGGAACGGCTGAGGTAAGGAGCAGGTCACGAACTGTCTGAAGTAGCAGTGTCAGTGACTCAGAACCAGGGAGGGGCTCGGCGAGAGGGCAAGCAGTGAGGAAGTGTCCGAGAGTATACCGTAGATCTGGATGGGAGACAGGGAAGGATCAGACTCCCTAACTTGTGTCTGTTTCCCCCAGTTCTGGCAAAGACAAGAATAAAAGCATCCTGCAGGTGAGAGGGGCTGAGGGGAGGGCCTAAGGAGACTCACTTCCCATGGCCCTTCCTTCACACACCTTGTTCTCTTGCCTTCCATCCCCATGCATAGAACAAATATGTCCGATGTTCTGTTAGAGCTGAAGTTCGTCATCTCCGGAGGGTCCTCTGTCACCGCTTAATGCTAAATCCTCAGCATGTGAGTATTCCCACAATAGGTTTTAGGGGGAAGAGAGGGGTTAAAAGGGAGGAACAGAGTCTGTAGTAGATCATGGTAGTTCTTGACCAAGATGAGACAGCATTTTCTAAAGCTGTGTCCCCATCTCCCCTCCTAGGTACAGCTTCTTTTTGACAACGAAGTTCTCCCAGATCACATGACCATGAAGCAGATATGGCTGTCCCGCTGGTTCGGCAAGGTAAGCCAGGGCCAAGGCTGTCCCCAGGGCAGCAGTGGGCTGAGGGGACATTTTGGGTAAGAACGCTCCCACTGACTGCTTCTTCCACTTGTTTTCTCCTTAGCCATCCCCTTTGCTCTTACAATACAGTGTGAAAGAGAAGAGGAGGTAGGGGCCAAGCCCCCACTACATCCTGTCCCCTTCCCTCCCCAGATATTTATGTGAAATAAACTGCGGCTTTATTTTTTGAAATAAAAACTTTAAAAAGCATCTGTTTTCTTCTTTTCTTCCTTCCACATACTCATGCTTTGTTTTGTGTTCTGCTTCCCTCAGAAATCCTCTGAGTTTCATCATGAAGGAGGGCCTCTATGTTCGTGGTCCCTCAGTGAATTGCCAAAGGAGAGGGGTAGAGGACCCTACACATATAAAACTCAGAAGGTGAGCTAAGTGGAACCAGGTTACCCATACAAGCCTTCTTTTCTTTCTTTCTTTTTTCTTTTTTTTTGGTGAGGGGAAGGCTTTCTGGAGGGGAGTTCTCAATGTACTTGAATGTTGTAGCAGATGCTACAGGTTTGAGTGGAGGTGTCCTAATTCAGGCGCGGTGAGGCTAAGGGTAGGGTTGGACAGGGGCCACTGCAGGACTGAAGAAGAGTGAGATTTTAAAGAAAATTCCAAAGAATTTTACTGTAAGATGAATCTTAAAAAAAAAAAAAAAAAGGTTTAGGACACAAGGAGCACAAGAGTGTCAAGCTGGAGACGTGGTTGTCTATACAGGATTCAGTAGGCCTTCAGATACCTGGATTAGGTGAATCCAGGGTAAGGAGAATGAACTGGTGTCCAGAAGAGCAAAGGCAGCTTCAGGTAACAAGAGGGAAGCAGCAAGGCTGTTAATTCCCTTCGTTAATTCAGCAAATATACCCTGTCTATATGAGCCCAGTCATGACCCTTGGGCCATGGACATAAACTCAGTCAGTCTCCCAGTTCTGTGGCCTCTCAGTAGGCTAGTCAGAACTTGCCACCTGACTGGGACAATAACAGATGGAGGAGGAAGCAACAAGTTCCTGAAGGAAGCTAATGGGCTGTGGCTGAGTCTGGGACAAATGGGATGGAGAGGGCAGCATAAATGTTGCCCAAATCAGCTTTAAAGTCTTCTGCGGGCCCAAGTCTGACTCCAGTGAATTCAAAGGGGTCATTGTACATCGCTGATGAGGGCTGAAGACATGGAGCTTCCAGGGATGGAGAGTGTGGCAGAAGACCTATGGGAGGAGTACAGTGAAGATTGTGTGACCTGGCTAAGAGAGCCTGAGACTGGGGCGGCTGGGGCTGGAGGGGGTGCCGTTTGAGGGGCCTGAGCACAGTGACCAGTGCACAGTAAACCTGGCCTTCCTGCCCGCCACACAGATGAAGCTTGTAGGCCATGAGGAAAGCACAATGTGGAGAGACTGCAGAAAGCAAGGAAGAGCCCTCACTTGTGACGGGCAGACAGTGAGGACCAGGGTGGGGACATGTAGGACAATCAGCTTGACAGAGAGGACCAGGGTGGGGACATGTAGGACAATCAGCTTGACAGAATCTCCATGATTCCCAAGCGTCCCATGTTTTCCACCTCATGCCTGGAATACCTCTCCCTCACCCCTACCCAGCTGTTCTTTCAAGCTGCAACTATCACCACCTCCAGGAAACCCTCTCTCTGCCGGAACCCAGGCTTTTTCCATCCCTTTGTGCCTGCCCCCTACACCAGCATTTATCTTGAGGTTTGGGGTTAATTGTATCTGTATTGGGCACCCGCCATGTTTTCTGAGACTCCACAGTCCACACAAGCATGCCACGCTGAGGCTGTACTCAAGGCGTTTGCGGGTAAAAGGGCATTTTTTTTTTTGAAAGGGCATTTTTAAGGAATTTTGCCACCCCCACCCTGGGAGAGCTGTGGGCTGAGGGGGAGAGAGAGTAGAAATGCCCCTGAGGATTTTTTTGGGTTCCCAAGCAGCTGCAGGAGTTGGGGAGTAGTCTGATTGGGGCTTGGCAGCAGCTTGGCCTCAAGAAGGCCCGAAGGTGCTCTGGCGGGGATCTGGGGTGCAGCAGGCAGCCTCCCCTCACCCTGAGCTCAGCAGAACCACATCTGTGTCTGTCAGCGGCCATGGCAGAGACAGCTGCATTGCATCTCCCCAGGTGGCAGAGGCAGGCCAGCTGCGGGCTGAGGGCCTGAGTACTGCTCTTCCTCCGTTTATGGGTCCATTAACCCCCTGCCTGGCCTGCACCATGAATACCGTCCCCCAGGGTCACTCAGGTTATGATCTGCACCATGGTTGGGGGCGAGGAGAAATCAAGCCCAGGGTTCTCTTAAGCTGTGTGACCTAGAATGTGCCGGTTGCATTTAAAGAGGTAGCCGCTGGGCTGTCCTGCTCGCAGGTGGCCCTCTCTGGGTGGCGCTCTTGACCTTGTAGAGCTTCCAGGTGGAGGCTCACGCGCTTGGTCGAGCTGGCCCCTGTCCCTGTCTCCTTTTCCCATTTAGCCATTTCCCCGGTCCACACTCCCCTGGGGAAGGGGGCACCGGAACTTGCCCCCACCTTTCAGCTTAATGGTGGCCGGTGTCTCCCAGCACCAGAGGTGGGCAGAAAAGGAGGGAAAAGGGACTAAACTGGTAGTGGAGCAGTGGGTCTCAGGGTGTGTGTGTGTTAAGAATGGCGTCTGAGTATCCTGCCGCTTCCCCGGCGCACACAACCACCACAAGCACAGAGCAAGGCGGCGGGCATGCAAAGCTCTTTGTGAGCCCGGGTAAAGGGCTGCCAGGGGACTCCAGCGAGGCCCTAGAAGAAGTGAAACTAAAATGTTAAGTGCCTGAGTCAATTCATTCCGCAACAACGTTTTCTGAAAGAGAAAACAACCTTGGAAGTGCGATGGATGGCTGCCCAGCCCCATGGCCCCTGCCTGGAGTTTCCTCCCGTAACTCCCACTTCCCCCACTCACCACTTCCCCCACTCACTCCCCCGCTAACGGGCTTCCCTAAGGGTGGGGAGGGACTGCCCGGACTGCCTTGACTATCCCCTCAGTCCACCTCCCTGAGGACATTATTCAGATGATCCCCGGTTGCCCTTTTACATTCACAGAATTCAAAGGAATGCACAGGGAGGGAAATTGGGAGACTAAAGAGCAGATCTCTGCCTAGAAGAGGGGCATCAATCTGGAGTGGGCCTGAGTCAGGGAGGGAGTTTGAGGTAGGCAAGGTGCTTAAGACATCAGTGTCAGGGAATGGGAGAAGGTGGAGGCTACGAGGAAAGGGAAATCTGAAAAAGGGTGATGAACAGAGGTGTGAGAAAGCATCCTTAAATAGGAATAGAGGCACCTTCCTGAGAAAGTGAAAATTGAAATGTGGGGATCTCTACAGTAGGGAGGAAGAGAGGACCCCAAATGTCTGAAAGGATAATGAGGGGAATCTGAGGAGATGGGAGACCACAAGGGGTTGCTTGAGATGCTGAGACAGGAAAACTGTCCACCACAGGAGGAGGGGAAGGTGCGTAGCTATGAATCGCTCTGTGAAGGAGGCCCGGGACAGAAAGGGTTGGATTCTGGGGTGGGAGGTATGGGTGGGGGAAGCTTACAAGACTGAGCGCCACAACTTCCTCCCTACCCCCAGCCCAGAACCCAGGTTTCATCTCTTAATCTCCCTCATTAATCATTCACCTTCCTCCTACCCCCATCAGCAGATCTGGTTTCTTCCCAGCTCAGGTTCCAGAGGTTTTGCTGGGAGAAGTCCCCTACTGTGGCTCCACCATTGTCTGGAGACATCCCTGTCCGCTGGGCTGACCTTAACGGGCTCTGCTGTCAGTGGCTTCCTACTTTACTAGTCTCTCCTTCCCTTTCCTCCCCCAAATGGGGATCACCCAGCTCTTTTGTCCAACCCAATACTTGAGCCTGGTTGCTGAGGGGAGATGGAAGGGGAGGAAGGCAAAGGCCTTTCAGGAGAGAGGGTACTCCCCACAAATACACTAGTAACTGAGAGTGGAGAAAGAGATGACCTAAAAGCTTCAAAGAGACCACATGAGTGTTTGTTGACAGGCCTGGGACATAAGCTAGGTAATTTCAGCAGCCTCCTGGGACCCTCCTTAAATGCAGATTAAGTGAAACCGCTGCAGGATGGTTCCAAGGACTGAGGCCTCCAGCCAGGAGGGTCTCTCTTGGCCCCCTTCCACCTCCCACCATTAATAACCAATTAGCAAGGTCCTGAGGCATCTCAGTTTCTGCCCTGGCCTGGCTCTGCTCTCTGCCTCAGCAGTGGCCCACTGGCCTAGTGTGTTCTTCATGCTGCCATGAGGGTACTCTGCAAGTGTTCTGGGTACGTCTGAGGGAGGGGAGGGGTCTTACAAAGAGGACCCTGTGTTCCTCTGTCTTCGGTGGACCAGGCCACTGCCTCAGGCTACGTGAGATTCCCTCACTCCCCCTATCAAAGTGCCTTCTTGTCCTTGTTAAGAGTCTTTGGCCCTGGTGCCTTAGATCTCCCAGGCTCTGTTTAGGGCCCTTCAACTGCAGGTTCCACTTGCCCCAGAGAATAGGTGCAGGGTGTCATTTCACAAGTGGTGGGAGGTGCAGAGCTCTATAGAGGTGACATGATGAACAGTCCAGGAGGGACTTTGTGGCACTGTTGGGAGAAAAAAAAAAAAAAAAAAAAAACAGGAGAAGCCTGTGGAAGCAACTTCCTTAGGAATAGTGAGCTCCTCAAGAGTGGTGGGGCATCTCTGCCTCTCGGCTGTGAATTCCCTATTTGGGGGTGTTTATGTGAACAGAACCTTGCCTTGTTGGGTCTCCAGTGGTGAAGCAGCACTCTCCAAGAGCTGCCTTCTCCCTACAAAGAAGCCCTGTGGAGTGCTCACCCAGGTGAGCTCAGGACTAGAATAGGTGTGGGAGAAAAGAAAGACAGAACACAAATCAAATAGGGGTACCTGGGTGGCTCAGTTGGTTAAGCAGTTAAGTGTCTGCCTTTGGCTCAGGTCATGATCTGGGAGTCCTGGGATTGAGCCTCAGGTTAGACTTCCTGTTCAGTGGGGAGCCTGCTTCCTGTCTGCTCTCTCTCAAGTAATAACTTAAAAAGGGGGGGGGGCGCCTGGGTGGCTCAGTTGGTTAAGCGACTGCCTTTGGCTCGGGTCATGATCCTGGAGTCCTGGGATCGGGATGGAGCCCCTCATCGGGGTCCCTGCTTGGTGGGAAGCCTGCTTCTCCCTCTCTCATCCCTCCTGCTTGTGTTCCCTCTCTAGCTGTTTTTCTCTGTCAAATAAATGAATAAAATCTTTTTTAAAAAGTAGGGGGGAGGATTACTATCCGAGACCTTAGAGTTTGTCACTGAGCTGCCAGGTGTTTCTGTCCCAGGATCTGGTTGGGTCCATGAAGTCTGGCCTTCAGGTCACTTTTCTATGGGGGAGTGACCTATGGCCCTACCCATCGCTGCTCCTACATGGTGGTTTCTGGGCCTCCCAGGAAACCCTTATTTGAACTACAGGAACTTAATGAGGCAAAACCAAGTCACTGATGGGTCTCTGTGGAGGCTAGACTTCCCTGGCAAAGACCCAGCCCAGGCAGTAGCCCTAGCTCCAGATTTGCTGTGTCCTCTCTCCTGAGGCCCAGGTCTCCTCTGCTTCTCCGTGTGTTTTGACTTTCCCAGGGTCTCTGAGCCATGGTGGAAGGGCCTGGGTCCAGAGAGCCAGAGGAATCCATTCACCTGCCACATCGCATCGCCAATAGTACCGCTTGCAGAGGCTCTGCCAGGCCAGGTCCTGCCGAGTTTCAAGTTCTCCCAACCCCCTCACGCCGCACTAATAACTTCCAGCCGCCAGGACCTCTTTAAGAGCGTTCCACAGGGGTGGGGCGGGGACGAGGGGGCAAGGTTAGGAGACTAAGGTCCTTCCTAGGACGGATCGGAGATCCTAGAACAGTCAGCTCTGATCTCCCTCCTCGGAATTTTGCAAATCCCCGTCCGCTGGGGCCAGGGGAAGCAATTTTATTGCCGGCTAGTTTATGAGCCAGAGCAGCGGCTTGGCGGGGAGTCAGTGGCACACAGAAACTGGGGGCCCTCCAGGAGGGGTCCAGCCAGATTGTGCACCGGGCCGCGCCCTGCAGCGCGGAGCAGCTTGGCGGCCCGGTATGGCAGGTTGTTCTGGGGCTTCTCTCCGACCCTCCCCATCCCGTAGAAATACGGCTGCCGGGTTATCTACCAGCCCCAGACCCACCGCAGCCCCGAGTGGGGGGTGGGGGGCGCAGGAGGAGGGGCACACGGGGCTCGGGCCCAGCGCGGGGGGCGGGTCCGAGGCGGGGGGCCCAGATTGGGAGCCGCGCGCTGGGGCCCAGGCAGCTGCGGAGCGCATCGCTGCCGGCGACGTGACCGCCACAGCCTGACCGGCCATGAACTCCCAACCCGCTCCCCGGACACCCCGGACACTATTCAGCATCGCAGACATCCTAGGCCCGCGCATGGTTCCTCAAGGATCCTCTACGTCTCAGCTTCCAGAGTCCAGCCCTGGTCCCCCGTCGCCTCTGTGTGCGCTGGAGGAGCTGACCAGTAAAACTTTCCGCGGACTTGACGGGCACGCTCCGGAGTCCTCTGAAGGTATAACGCCGGCGAGGTCGCGCACTTTGACTTGGCCTTCTTCTCACGCCTCTCCTCCAGGTCCCAGTCTCGAACCTTCCTTCACCCTGGCCACCACCCTAATCCGCCCCCTGCCCTCAGCCCACGTGCTGGAACTTGCATCTCCCGCTCCTCCCCTCCCCTCCGTTAGTTTCCAGGCTCCGCGACCGCTCCTGGAGGCCACCAGCGCCGAGGGGAAGGGCCGGTCTGTCGAGAACTGAGTGACCCGTGGGTCCGTTCGCTGTAGGCGGGGCAATCGCGACAGAGTGAGTCCGGCGAGGAGGAGACTAGAGCCTGAGCTGGAGGCTGGAAGCGAGTGAGCTAGGGCAAGGGCGGTGCAGAAAGTGCTGGGAGGCAAGGCTCGGGCCTCTCCGGATGACCACGCTCCTCTCCATGCCTCTGTCTTCAGGACGGGGCACAGGAGCAGAAGGTCTTGCGGCTGCAGGGGTCGGGGGGGACGGACTTCGCCTTTCCTTACCCTTTGATCCCCCATACTTCCCTTTTGAGCTCGAGGAGGAGGCGCCATATCATTAAATTGTAAACTGAGAGTGCCCATCATGACCCGGGAGTCTTTAGAAGGATACGATCCTGTTCCTATGAACACTCATCGTGCGGGGCTAACTACCCCTATTTTGACCATGGTCGGACCTCAAAGGTCCTGCCTCTGCGCCAGGTCGTCTCCGGCGGTCCCACCTTCCTCCCACTCTCTCACCTCCGCAAGATGCCCTCAAGCCTGCTGCCTCCCATACTCAAGTGGTTCTTTTCACTTTATGGCCCCCACTCCCATCTCGGCCTGCACCCCGGTTGGGTAAGCAGTCACGGTTTTGGCTCCGGTCTGCTTTCCCCACCTCCGCCTCCCCGCCCCTGGCTTGAGCTCCCCATCCCCCGGTCCGCCTCAGCTTCCCCTCCGGGCAGAAGCCTGATTCCCGCAGGCTGGAGACTGACCCCCGCCCTATCCTCGCAGGCCGCGCCGCCCGGGGCGCGCTGGGCCCTGGCCCGGCCGGCCGCAGACGGCGAAAGTCACGCACCGCGTTCACGGCGCAGCAGGTGTTGGAGCTGGAGCGGCGCTTCGTCTTCCAGAAGTACCTGGCGCCTTCGGAGCGCGACGGGCTGGCGGCTAGGCTAGGTTTGGCCAACGCCCAGGTAGTCACGTGGTTCCAGAACCGGCGCGCCAAGCTCAGACGCGAGGTGGAGGAGATGCGCGCCGACGTGGCCTCGCTGCGTGCGCTGTCCCCCGAGGTCCAGGGCCGCCTCGAGCTGCCGCAGGGCGCCCCCGGCCCCGGCCCCGGCCCGCCTGACTCTGGGCCGCACCTGACACAAGGGGAGATTCAGGTAGTCGACTGAAGGCAAAGCCGGCGCCGGGACTCCTCACCTGCGTGCCCCGTGCCCTGGCCGGGTTCCGGGGTGGAGGGAGGGTGTGGATCCCGCTTTCTCTAGCTCACAGGCCAGAGGCTCACTTTTCCCAGTTGTTGAGAATAAAATTGAGGCTCATTCGCAGGAGACCTCAATCCCGGCACCCGGAGCGCTAAGCGCAAAATTGGTGACTGTTGTGCAGAATCCGCGTTTGGCTGAGCGCTTTAAACGCGATGTCTTCTTTAACCCTCATAGTAACTCTGCAAGTTAGGTGATATAATGATGCCCATTTCACAAAGGAAGAACCAGTAGGTCAGGATTTAGACCTATGCATCCTGCCAGGCTTCAGAGCCAGTGCTTATCAGCCCCGAGAGTGCTTTGGAAACTTCGAGCTGAGCAGTAGGAGATGGGACTCTGGTAGCTTTGAGTGAGGAACCCTTACTGACTGCCTTTGGTCTCAGAACTCCACCAGGCCTTTGATTCCCTCCCCCACCCCTCTCACCTCTGCCTCAGAGACCTTGCTCCTAACCTCTAAGTGGCCCCACAGTGACAATGACCTGCCTGATTCTACCCTTTCCCCACCCTGAGTTTACTTATTCATGGGGTTTTGACCCTTCTCCTACCTCCACTGAAAGAATCCTATGCTGAGACACAGGCTAAGTGAAGTCCCCAGGGAGAAGGGCACAACCCTACTTCTGGGACTTCTGCCCTGCACTTGCGCAGGAAATGTCCCCACCAGGATGGTGGCCTTGGCAGGAGGATGGGGAGGCCGGCTAAGGCAGAGCTTGGAGTGGCGGCTTGGGGCCTTGTGAGTGAGGCCGACAGCCTACCCCCAATGGTGCAGTAATTAATCACCGTCTGGCAGTGTGATGGGGTGGGAAGAGGCCTACGACTATACAGGGCCATCCTTGCTGATCTTCACAAGACCATATTCAGGCTTGTTCCTGGTTCCCCTCTCTTCGTGTCAGTCCTTCCTCCCTGCTCAGACCTTTCCATGCTTCTGCCCAGATGTCACAGTCTCATTCTCAACTCTTCCAGGATTCAAGGGGAGTTAGCTAGGGCTTCAGATGCAGGTAGAGATCCCAGGAGAGGCTCTTTCAGGGAGAGTGAACAAGGCTGGAAAGCAGAGGGAACTTGGTGTTTTCAGACAATAGCTTACCCCTTCTTGAGCACAATCCAGGTTATTTGCATGGATTAATCTTCACAGTAATCCCAGGAGATAATGAGAATTTAATTTCATTTTAAGTGTAAAGAGACTGAATCGCAGAAGCCCAAGTAGACCTGGTTGTGAAACTTGTAAGTGGTGGCGTTAGCACTAACTTGCTTGCTTGGGTGACTCGGGCTCATGCTTTTGGCCACGCAGGTTCTGTCCCTGTAACTGAGACTGGGCCTCACTGAAAGAAGAAAACAGTTTATAAAGAAAGCAGAAGAGAAAGGGCCCAAGGTAGGAACTTAGGCATTGTACTGTAGGTAGATCCCAGTCCATGGAGGTTTTAGAGAGGAGAGGCATGACCAGTGTTGGAGCAGGCTCATTTGGCTGCAAGTGTACAGGAGACTGGGAACTGGCAGGGGCCTGAGGAAGGAGTGGATCTCTGGCCACCACGGAAGGTAAAAGCTGAGGAAATTCAGGGTCAGACTTGGGGGATGGGGGAGAGGAATCTGTGTGATTATTCCAGTGACCAAAAATTGCATCCATCAGTGAAAACCTCACAAACCTGGGCAACTGGGGAAAAAAATGGCATCATGGATAGAAATAATGACTACTGGCGTAGAGCTAAGAATTTGTCAGCTAGGGGCGCCTGGGTGGCTCAGTTGGTTGAGCGACTGCCTTCGGCTCGGGTCATGATCCCAGAGACCCGGGATCGAGTCCCACATCGGGCTCTTTGCTGGGCAGGAAGCCTGCTTCTCCCTCTCTCACTCCCCCTGCTTGTGTTCCCTCTCTGGCTGTGTTTCTGTCAAATAAATAAAATCTTTAAAAAAAAAAAAAAAGAATTTGTCAGCCATTATGTACAAAAAGTATTCTTTGCACCTGTGTTGCCCTTTCAATACACATAGACAAACACACACACACACACACACAC
>PITA01002651.1:0-48835 GCA_004023965.1 Spilogale gracilis | reverse complement strand
CTTTAGAGTGATTGACTCATTCATGTTTGCCCAGGACTTTCCCAGCTTCAACACAGAAAGTCCCACACTCTAAGAAATCTCTCAGTCCCAGAAAAACCAGGATGATTGGTCACTGTGCTTCCCCACCCTAGGGACTCAAATCTCTGGCTGCTGGGTTGGAACCCTACCAGTTAGCAGTGTGAGTGTGGGGCAAAATGGGGACAAGGTATTAGAAGTTCTTTGGCTCTTGGAGAAGACGAAAGTCCAGGACAGGCCAAGGGATACTGGGGAGGGGACATTCCTTTGGGAGGCTTGAAAAGCAAAGATCCAGCTCAGCTTCAAAGCAAAGATACCACACAGTTGTGGTGGGTGCCTTCTTTGAGGAATCCTCATGGAGCCCCCAAAGCAGAGAAGTACCTCTCTGCTGCCTAGAACAAGGAGGCCATATGAACAGGCCTCTTATGGAGTCATCATAATATAGTCACCCCTCAAAGAAACACACAACCACCTCTCCCCAGCTAGGCATGAGCAAAGAACTTCAAAGCAAATAATTCTTGTTAGGAAGGTATGATTTAGTCAAGTTAATTGGCTCGAAGCCATAATCTCCCTCCACTTGAGGCCTCCTAAGTTCCTGTTCAGTGTTTCTACCTCCTATAATCAAGCCTTAGATGAACAAAACACAAGCCTCTCCAACCAAAATGGCCTCCATTTTGGTGTATCCTCTGCCAGGTCCTAAAACAAGTGGGTGGGCATTAGGATCACCCAGAGGGCTTAATGAAATGCAAACTGCTGTGCCCCACTGTTGTACTTTCTGATTGAGAAGGTCTAGGGTATAGCCTGAGAATGTGCATTTGCAGCAAGTTCCCAGGTTGCTGCTGGTTCAGGGACTACACACGGAGAACCACAGCTCCAGAACTCTGTATTTTGTAAAATAAGCAACACTGCATTCATACTCACCTCCTTCCACTGTGGGGGAAATCATGAATATGTAGGGCCATTGCAGATAAAACCAGTTTATTTAGCACCCATTATGTACCAGGCACTTGGTAGGTATTTTCTCACACTTTGACTTTCAGTCCTCCCAACAGCCCTGTGAGGTAAGGACTGCCCCCATTTTTCAGATGAGGGACCTGAGGCACAGATTACCTGCCCGAGGTGACCCAACTCACGCTGGCAGACATCATTCTATTATACAGTATATAAGGAGCCTGCTCTGTCAACAGAAGGAATTTGGGGAAGCCCTATATAAAGGAGGTTTTTCAACATCCCCTCTACAGGTGTGAATGGTGTTGAGCAGGACTGTAGGGCGGCAAGAATCTTTTATCCTGACGAATGGTTCCTCTGGGCAAGGCATTCTGGGAGACCTGAGTCCCCCTGCAGAACTGCATTTCAATGAGCTGAGAGTCTCAGGCAGCACTAGGGAGGAAGCAGCCGGGAGCAGCAGCCAGGATCTTAGAGGAGAAACCACAAGATCCTGATTCTTACATGGGAAGCAGGGAATGGCAGCTTTCTTTGGGAGCAGTGACCCTTGGTGGAAATACTGAGTAAACTGAGGGGGGAAATGCTCATTACAGGGCTCAGTATGGGAGTGGAGGAAGAACACTGCAGGAGAACATCAGCAGGAGAGCCAGCAGGGGCAGGGAGCATGTGGAGATGTGTGAACCGTGCCAGCTCTAGACAGGAGCTGGTAAGGGACTTACCAAATGTAAACCCCGGGAATCTTCTAGCAGTTGGAGGAGGTAAGACTGCTGGGCAAAGGAGAGGTTGGAATGTGCACTGAATGACAGGAAACAAGGCTTGAGGGGCTGGGGCTACAAGAAACAAGGTGAGAGCTGGGCTCAGGAAGATGGGAGCCTCTATGAAAATGAAGAGTGGGACTCAGGCCTCATTTGTCACCTGACCCCGTTCCTGAGCACAGAGCTCTGGCTGGTGAATGAATCCCCCAGAGCCAAAAAACAACAAGCCCCATAGGCTTCCTACTGGGCCTGTTTTAGACTGAAAACATGAACTTCCATACAGTTCCCTCCTTAGCCTTAGTGGATTTTATTTTTTTACTGCTCCTAGAAAAAGCCATCTGCTTCAGAATCAAAGAAATTCTGTGGACATGGGCCTCCTTTCTGTCATCAGGTCTCTGTGGCAAGAGGAATGGCCACCAGGGGTATCTTTATGGCTTTAGACTACAAGGTCTCAAGATATACAGGGAAATGGGGGAGGCACACATGGCCTTGTCCTTTGAGGGACAGGTCCTCCATCATCTGGCCTGAGGTAGATACGGGGGGCGAAGTCCCAGGATACCAGAGCCCTTTGAGGCACCCTGGTGATGGAGAGGGTGGGGTCTTCTACTCTGAGTCTGGGGGAGGGGCGAGTTGGAGTGGCTCAGGTGACCTGGGGGATAATACAAGGGTAGAGACAGAAGGCCCCCAGCTCTTGGAGCAGTACTTGGAGGGTGACTGACAGACAGGAGACTTGAGGTGCCTGGCCCAGCATGGGAAAATGGCTGCAGGAACCCAGCTGACAGAAGTGGCTCTCGGATTCCTCCTCGCTGATCCTGCTGAGAAGGAAGAGAGGGGGCACCTGTTCCTTCTTTCCAGCAGCATGGCCCATGGCCCTCATCCCACCCATCCCTGCCCCCAGTACCCGCCTGGGGCAGGAGGGAGTAGCACTGCTGTGGAAACCCCAGCCAGTTCTCCTGCTTTCCTCTCTCAGCACCCCAGAGGGCCCAGTTCCCTTACTCGAGCGAGGTGCAGAAGGCAAGAGTAGAGCTCCCGGGCTGCATCGGGCTGGGAGCCACCTCTCAGAGTCTCCTGGAACACAGCAGCTGCCTCTTCAAAACGCTTTAGTCCCAGAGCAATTAGAAAGAGGAAAGTTTAGGTATCAAGGGAGTGAAGGAAATTAAAACCGTTCCCTTCCTCAAACTCACCTCAGCTCCTAGTCACACTGACACTATGACACTGTGGTACTAGGCCCTTTACTAGAAAATGTCACTATAGACCCAATCCCTACCCCTTGCCACCCACATACTGCCTATGCTTCCAATCTTGGACCCCTTACCTGCAGTCCCATCAGGGCCTTGCCCAGGCGGAAGAGGCCCCTGGGCCAGCCAGGTCGCAGGGTGAGGGCCACCTGGGCATCGGCCAGGGCCCACATGGGCTGACCCAGCCGCTCATGGCAGAAAGAGCGGTTTCCAAATAACCTGATAAAGAAAAAGTGGCCAAAAGCCTGGATCCTTAACACTTCGCCTTGCCCTGACCTCCCTGCACAGTGGCCAACCCCCACTCACCGATGATCCCGGGGGTTCAGCTTCAAAGCCTGGGTGAAGAGAACCACAGCCTTGTGGTAGAAGCCATTCTGGGCAAAGCTGGTACCCAGTGCTGGGGAGGAGAGAAGGTGGGAGGGTTCAGATGGGACTACCCCAGGGAGGGTGGGGTGAAGAGGGAGAAAGAGAGAATCTCACTTGCCAGCTCCTGGCTCTGCTGTAAGGCAACAGCCAGCAGTCCCGGAGATGCCTAGGGATAGGGAGCAAAGTCAAGCAGGATTCGGGTCTCAGCCTCCCCAAATCCTTCTCCTTTGTCCAAACAATGACGATTGCAGTCAGCATCACCCAACTTATGGAATTCTTATGACAGTTCTGCAAGATGGTATCAGCCCTACCTTCCTGCAGAAGAAACTACCCAGGGTCAGGGTGTCAGTGATGGAGGCTAACCCCAGGTCTCTTAAGCCTAGAGCCACAGAACTCCTTCTACTGGTCACCTCACCTCTGGCTTAGGACTCTGCCTAGGGTGCTCTTCCATTGGAGAGCTCACTTCCTCCTGGCCCATCTTCTCTTGGGGGCTCCGGCTTTTGCCTCGAGGCTCCTGGCTCAGTCCCTTCTCTCTGCGGGCACTGGGAGGCCAATCCCCAACCTTGCGCAAAGCCAGAGACACAAAAGTGCTAGACAGATCCAGTGAGTCCTGTGAGCAGAAAGTTAGGAGGGGGTGGGGATGAAGTATGTCCTGGAGTGGCGGGGGGCCGAGACCAAGAAGGGAAGGAAGGGGACTCTCACCTCTTCTTCACCACACTGTCCCTGAGGAGGGTTCTCAGGGCTGGATGGGGGGCTCCCATCCCCACCTGGGGTGGCCTTGACCTGGAGGGAAGGCAGACAGGGATCACCTGAGCTGCCACCCTCCTGCCTTCTGAGCTGCCACCCTCCTGGCACCGAGCGTTCTTCACACCTGCCTGGATACACTCACCTGGGACTCCCCACCCTCCTGCTCCAAGCGCTCCTGTCGCTTGCGGTCCTTTTGACGCTGCAATGATAATGATGATGACGCCGATGGTATATTTTGAACACTACATGTAAATACATGCAAACACACCCCATCTGTGTCTTGAAGCCAATTTTTTACGTGTGCAGCAGAGGCTACAAGTCGCGTACTGGCTTAAGAGCTTTGCATACACTATCTCATTTCATCCTTGCAACTCCACGAGGTAGGTTTTGTTGTTATCCTTGTGTTACAGGTGAAAAAGCAGACGGGGAGTCACCAGGCAGAGGTCCCCCAGTAAGAGAGAGGCAGACTCCAACCAGGCGGTACATGTGACTCCAGAACCACCACACCATATGGCTTCCATGAGACCCTCACCTCCAGGTCCCGAGCGCCCATCGCCTCCTCTCGTAAGAGGGTCCACTATGGTCACCGAGTTCTTTCCTGTCCTGACAGCGTGTCCCTCTTTCCCTCTCCCCAATCCCTCTGGGTTCCCAGTCTTCCTGCCCTCTAGCTACCTTCTTCTTGAGTCGTTTCTTCTCTGCTTTCTGTTTCAAGCGCTCCTCTTCTGCCACCAGCTCCTCAGCCAGGTGGTTGGCTTCCTGGAGAAGGAAAGGCAGGTGACAGGAAAAGATAGAGAGAAAGAACAAGAAAGCCAAAGGGAGGCCAGCAGGATGGAAGGACCTTGAAAGGTCCAGATTAGGGAACAGACAGGCGAGGGCATAAGGGAGTCAGAAGAGCACAGGGAGAGGGGAAGCCCCTTGCTGACAGTATCACCTCTTCGGTCCGCAGGAGCTTCTGGGGCATGGCCACCTGAAGTAGGCTATCTGAGCCACCAGGGACAGAGGTGGAGGCACAGGGGCTAGGAGGGCAGGGCTCAGACCCTTGAGGATACAGGAAGGACTTTCGGAGACCACAGTAGGTGTCCAGCCCCTTGACCCCCCTGGCCATGTCACTCATTCCAGGCGTTTTCCCCTCATTGCAGAAATGGTCCAGGAGGTAATCTGTCAGGAAGGATAGGGAGAAAGGAAAGAAAAAGCTGCATGAGAGAGAGGAGCATCCGAGGGTCAGCCCTCCCCAGCGTACCAGCCTCGATCCCTGGGCTCACCCCCCCCCCCCCCCCCCCCGCATGCCCCACCATGGTGCCACAGCTGTAGCCGCCCACTGCTCCCGTCCACATGGATCCGGTGCAGGCCCTGGGGATCGCTCTCCACAAGCCCTCGAAGAAAATCCACTATGTCCTGGGAGGGGGAAGGGAGGGGAGACTGGTGTAGGGGGAGCTTGAGGCGAGAACAAGGGGCTTGGCTGGGCTGGCCTCTCTGCCATGGAGACCAGAACCCGGCCACCCAGGCTGGAGAAGCTTACTGGCCGGCCTCTCCCCACTCAGTGCCTAAAGACATGCTGCTCTGGTTTTCCTGGTATATCACCTCCTTCACTGCTCTCCTGCTTCCAGGGGTGCTGTGTGGCTTTCAGCCCAGCCTTCTCTATCTCACAGGATCTCCTCCCCTTGACTTGCCACTGTGTCAGCCATACTGAGGCCCAGATGAGCCCTCTTACTTGCTCTTCCAGCTGTGCCCCCTCCCATACCCTTGGATATGGGCAACCCCACAGAACCCACTCTAGAGTTATCTCACATGGAGGTGAGCACAGCAGTCCCTGGCCAGCCTCTCCCCTGCACAGTGTCTGTTGTCCCCAAAACCAAGCTTACAGCAGTTACTTCCCTACTCAGGAACTCCCAGTAATCCCCCGCTGCCAGGGCCACAGGCAGGATTAGTCTAGCTCCTCAGCCTGGGATTTGGAGCCTTCCAGAAAGCTCCCGGGCTGCCCCTCCTAACCTTTCTCTGTAATTAGCTCCTGGTTGGCTGCAGTCATCCCTCTGCTACCAGGTTCCTTCTAGTGTTGGGATCTTCCCTCCAACTGCCCCCGAATCCCTCCTGGCCCTGAGCTTCTCACCACACCTGTCTCACCTTCAAGGTCCAGTTCAAATTCCATCTTCCCTCAAACCTCTTCATCTCCAATGATCTCTGCCCTCACTCAACCAAGCTGCACTCACATAGTCTGTGTTATACAATTTAGAACCTTACTATTCACTACTTTTTACTGCTCTCTCAATTGGTGAGAAGCATGGAACCCGCAAAAACACTTTGCTGCTTGCATCTTAGTTCTGGCTTTGCCACTGCTTGGCTGTTAATTTTGGACAAGTCATTTAACCTCTCTGAACCTTGGCTTCATCATTCACAAAATGAGGTAAGACTCTTCAAGGCTTTGCCCGTTACATCCTGTGGTTCTTACAAGAACCATTTCCTCAGTTTGTGTCAGCTTTGGAGGAGGACAGGAGTCATCTTGTCCGTGGGCTGAAACAGAGCGCACACCTGACTAGGTGTTGGCCCACTGACTGAGGAACTTAGAAGCCACATGAAACTCCAGAGTGCTAAACTAATGCATAGGAAGGACTTCAGATCACAGAGGCAGAGTCAATTTCCTCAACTGTTTTAGAGGTTAGGTGTCCTTCAGGAGATAGTTCTGACTCAACAGCATCTTCACTGACACTGCTGTGGGCCTTCATCAAATCTTATTCTCAAATTCAATTTCCTGGTGGGTTTAATTCAACTTCCTAACTGGCCCTGTCTAGTCATCTCTAAAAACAAACAAACAAAAAGGGATTACCTTGACCTTCTACCTCTCTCCAAAGCACAGTCTATGCTACTCTCTTAATTCACCACATGGCCGAACACAATCTGGCTCCCAAGTCCCCCGTGAATCATCTCCTCCACCTCTGGTCCCACCTCTAGCTACAGCGGTTAGTGGTCTCTCAAGGTCCTCCAACACACCAAGTGCGCTCCCATCTCAGGGCTTTTGTCCTTGTTACTTCCTTTCCCTGGAATGCTCTATCTCCCCGCCCCCCCCCAATGGCTCACCCCTTCAGATTATAGCTTTCCCAGGAGGCCATTTCTGACTATTCTCTTTAAAAAGAGAAACTCAACTTCATTTAGCACTCCCTATCCTTCTTGTCTTACTTTCCCTTGCATTTTTCATATCTGGCATACTATACTGTTTATTTGTTGGCTGACTGTCTCCACTAGACGTCTGCTTCTAATTCACTGACTAAAAGTATTTTGTGTTTGGTTTACTGCTATATTCCCAGTGCCTAAAACAGTGTCTGGTACATTGGTGGTGCTCAGTAAGTGTGTTGAATGAGCAAAGGCAGAGAGATTGGTGAGGAGACTATTCTATCAGAGATGCAGCCAGGAGCTGGGTCTGAAGAACTCTGTGTGACCCAGTGAGTCTGGACTTTGTCTTGTCAGTGACAGGAGTGGGCCTGATCTGGGGAGTGAAGCACTCAAGTGAAACAGCACTGGGGAAGGACATGATTCTAAGGGTAGAATGTTTAGTTAGCAGGCCCTTATGACAGAAAGAATGAATTCTTAAACTAAGGCAGTGGCAGCAGGAGCAGGAATGGAAATGATGAGCTAAAGTCAAGAGACATTTCTGAAGTGGATTTTAGTGACAGACTAAATGTGTGCGGTAAAGGAAAGGGAGGATTATACACAATAATTCTCAGATTTCTGCAGTAGGTAACTGGATGTCAGTTTGTGTTATCAGCCAAAACTAAGGTTAGAGAAAAAGCAACCAGCCAGGAAGCAGCTGGAACTACAGCTTCTCAAGTGCTCCAAAATCTGATCCTGTCCCTTCCTCAATAACCCTATCACCTACTTAAGGACATCCAAACCCTTGTGCCGGACAAGGCATTTCAAGCCACTTGCTGCCTTTTTTCCAAAGCCACTTGCTGCCTTTTTTCCACACTTCATTTCTTACAGTTCCAACCAAATTACTCAAGTCTCACTTCAGCGAAGTCCTCTAAACTCTTCCTTGCCTTGGTGTCTTTGCTCATACTCTTTCCTCTATTCATAATATCTTACCTTAAGGAACTCCCATCCACTCCCCAATTCTCAACCCGTCCGCCCAATCCCGCCCACTTCCACCACCCTCCGTTTGCCACGCGCTCCTCCAAGCCCAAGCCGGAGGCTACGCCTCTCTGGAGCCCTCGTAGCCCAGGGTGGCGCCTGGCTGTAGCGGAGCTCTGCACAGCTGGCTGGAAAGAGGCGTGGCCGAGATAAACGGGGCGCGGGGGAGCTAGGAGTCCTTTTACCTCGGCGCCGTAGTCCTCAGGACCAAATTCCTGGCAGAGTTTGGGGACAGCAGCGACCCCCAGCGGGCAACCAGGCCGCAGAGGACAGTCTACAGTAAAGGAAGGCGGTGGCGCGTCAAGGGACTCGGGAAGGATGGGCAGGAGCCTTCCGCCCACCGCGTGAAGCACAAGACCCTACTGAAAACAGGTAAACCCAAGTGGGGCTGTCCCTCCCCTCCTGGACCCCCCGTCTTGTCGCACCTCTTACCTAGCTTTATCCGCCCCACTGTCTTCGGAATCCGCGCCATCTCCCATCAACAGTGACCCGAAAGTGAAAGATAGTCTGGTATTTGATAAGGCCGCGGGGGGAGGGGGGGAGGGGGCGGAGTAGGACAGGGTAGGTCGCCATCTTTGCTAGGGGCAGAAGCCTCCGCTTACGGAGCGCGAGAGAGTCCACGACGGTCCCCCCGGCTCCTCGGCTAGAGATGACGGCTGTGGGAACAAGCTGAGTGCCGGCGGCAGCTGGCGTTGGGCAGTGCGGGGAAGTGAGAATCGTTAGCTTCGTCCCGGACACGGCGCCCTATGGCCCAGGCGTCTCGCTCTGGGGGCCTTCTGCCTCCGCTCGCTACCGTGCCGCCGTTGAGGGCGCAACCTGGAGGCGCTGTGGAGGAACAGTGGGAGAGGCAGCAGGCGGGGACTCTTGGCGGAGACTTTTCAGGCTGGCCGTGGCTGCCGGTTCCCGGGAGCATCCCCTGCCTGGACCCGCGGCCCGGCGGAGCGCGGGTAGGGCGGCCTTGGTGGGCGGTGTCGGTGGACGCAGGAGAGCACCACGACGAGGGCGCGGTCGACTGGTGGCTGGAGCCGGCAGCCGACCGCCCGATCTCTCCCACGCTGCGGCGTCTCCGGGCGGTGTTGCTGCGACTGCATCGCGAGCGGGAGCAGCTCCTCCAAGCCCGGGACTGCGCCCGCCACCTACAGGCGGCCGTGCGCCTCCTGAGGATCCTAAGTCCCAGCGCGCCCGCGGTCCCCGGCCCCGTCTCCTTGCCTCAGCTGTGCCGCGACCTGCTACCGCACCCTTCCGGAGAGGCTGTCCTGCTAATCGGCCTACGGGAGACTCGCGTACCGCTCCTCCTGGAGCGCCCCATCGGACTGGCGGCCCAGTGCCTGGATGCTGCCATCGAGATGCAGCTTCGGGCTCTGGGTCGGGAGGCGGCCAGCCCCGGCTTGTCCTCTCAACTTGCCAACGTGCTACTGGCGCTTCCCGCCTACCACCAGCTGCAGGGAAAAGCCCTGAGCCATGTCCCCGGGGCAGCGCGATCTTTCCCGCCCGCCCGTGTGCTCCGCCTCCTGACGGTGGAACGGGGTTGCCAGGTGGCAGGTCAGTTGGGTGAGGCGCTCGAGGGAGCCGGCTTGCGGGATCATCTACGCAGTCGGTGCCAAGAGGAGCTGGAGCTGCTGCACCGGCTGCTGGGGCTGCTGGGGGGCGTGGCGGATTCAGCCAGCAGTGGACTGGGTCTTGAAGGGGCTGGAGCCCTATGGAGCCGGTACTGGACCCTGCTGTGGGCAGCCTGTGCTCAGAGTCTGGACCTAAGTCTAGGACCCTGGAGGGACCGCAGGGCAGCGGCACAACAGCTGAGTCAGGCACTGGGTCAGGGTGAGTGATGGGCCTGGGTGGGCATTTGGGAACACTGGGGTCTCTTTCTTCTCCCTAGCCATGTCACTCCCCTGCCAGCCAGACTGCAAAAGCAGGCCCTTTAGAATGAACATTACCACCCCTACCCCTTACTCCCACCCCTCTAACCCCCCTTCCCACCCAACAGGCTCTAGCACCTGGGCTTTTAAGGCCAGCCTTCCTTTCCACTCAAGTTTTGAGTCTTGGTGATAGCCTCCCCTCTTCCCCCATCATTGAGTGGGCAGTGGTTCTGGAAAAGAGAGGCTTTTTCTTCGGGCTCCAGAGCCATTTCTCCCACTAGCATCCCTGCCTCAGGAGTGTGAGAAGGAGTTGGCTTCTTTGTGTCGCAACCTATTTCATCAATCTCTTATCTGGAGCTGGGACCAAGGTGAGAAGGAAGGGGCATTGGGAGTAAAAAAGCCCCGGATTGCCCCTTCCTCATCAAACCATATCCCTCATCCTTAGGCTTCTGCCAAGCCTTGGGATCTGCTGGTGAAGATCAGAGCAGCCTTCCCTCATCCTCTCATACAACTGAACTTTTACAACAGCTCTTCCCTCCTCTCTTGGATGCCCTTCGAGAACCCTGGTCAGGGCTGCTCCTCTGTCAGCGCCCAGGTGAGACAAGGTGCCTGGATGTGGAGGAACAGAACAGCTGAAGGTGTCCCCTTTATTCCTTTACTCTGTTCTGAAGCCTGCCTCCTCCCAGAGGGGTTCTGCCACCCCCTTAGATATTCCATCCTCCTCTCCCCAGGTCCTGCACCACTTGCACTGGGGCTCTGTACCCTGCAGACCACCTTGGTCTGGTTTTTGGGCAAAACTCAGCAGCATCTGGCAGCGTGGGCCCCAGGTTCCTTCCTGGTCCTGATCCAGAAGAACTTACCTGTGAGTAGCTAGCAAGTGGGGAGGGGAGCAGCCTGAGCTGGGCTCAAATCTCACTTCCTGTTTCTGCCAAAGCCTCTATTGCATGAGGCAGCAGCTCTGTCTAGACTGGCCACAGAGGAAAGTTTGGGCCTGGAAGTGGAGCAGCAGCTGTGCCTGGAGATCCAGAAGCTAACTTCACAGATCCAGGTGAGAAGAGCAGGGGCCCTGACAGTGGCAGCTGAAGAGTCAGGGTGCCAGTGTGGGAGCTGGGGTGTTGGTGGAGGTCATGGAACATTCCAGTGACTTAGAATCTCCTTGGAGTCTCTCCTGAATTTATTTTTTCTTGGCTCTGTTCATTTTTTGTTCTCTCTTTCCTTAGCTTGTTATGGAGAACTTCAAACATATACAAAATTAGAGAGAAGATATAATGGACCCCCATATTCCTACCACTGAGGCTTTAACAATTAACTCATGGTCAATTTTATTTCATCTGTATGTCAGGCTCTCATTTTGTGATGTTAACAGCCACTGATGATCACCACCTAGATCCATTATTTCATTAAGGGGTACAAAGTAGTGATATTCCAATTCTATCCTATATTCATTTATTAGTTGACTTACTTCTATAAAGAAATTTGCCTTCATTAATTACTTGGCTACTTGGAAGTATATTTTGTAGAGAAAAAGCAGGATAAATGGTTGAATCTTTCCTTTTACCTACTAGCTTTTTTTTTTTTAAGCTTTTCTTTATTTGAGAGAGAGCATTATGGGGGGCAGAGGGAGAGGGACAAACAGACTCCCTGCT
This sequence comes from Spilogale gracilis, assembly GCA_004023965.1. Classification (NCBI taxonomy): domain Eukaryota; kingdom Metazoa; phylum Chordata; class Mammalia; order Carnivora; family Mephitidae; genus Spilogale; species Spilogale gracilis. The sequence goes on along the minus strand of PITA01002651.1, from coordinate 37,148 downwards.
GAGAGCACAGAGGTGGGGAGGGCTGGATCCCAGGACCCAAGATCATGACCTAACCTAAAGTCAGTCACTTAACTGCTGAACCACCCAGGGGCCCCTCCTTTTACTTACTAGCTTTGAGAGGATGTTTCTCCTCTTTTCTTTTCCTTTTCTTTTTTAAATTTTATTTATTTATTTGACAGAGAGAGAGATCATAAGTAGGCAGAGAGGCAGGCAGAGAGGAGGAAGCAGGCTCCCTGCTGAGCGGAGAGCCCGATGCGATGGGTGTTTTGATCCCAGGACCCTGAGATCATGACCTGAGCCGAAGGCAAAGGCTTAACCCACTGAGCCACCCAGGCGCCCTCTCCTCTTTTCTACATACATCATTTACATTTTTATTAAAGTAATACATGTCCATAGTTTAAAAGCGAAATAGGATATTATTTTAGAAGGTTTCTAGTGAAAAAAATAGCACATTATTTGCTCCCGCCCCATGTCTGATTCCTGTTCTACAGTGACAGCCTTCATCCATTCTTGTCTGTCTTCTAATATTTTATTTTCTTCTAAATTTATGAATAGCATTATTATACTTATATTTTAATTTTTCCCCATTTTACACAGTATCTGTTCCTACTATGGAAGATGTTTCTGTTTTTCTGTTTTCCCTTCCTGCGCAAGTTTCTCCTGTGCCCTGAGTCAGGGCAAGGCTATAGAATTCAAGTTTTGTCCCTCTGCTCCTTTTCTCTCTGCATTCCTGCTTACCCACAGTGCCTTGGTGCTGTGCCCTGCACAGTCGAGCCCTAATCTACTATCGGCACCTGCCTGTTCCACCTCAATTGATTGCTGCCTGCTTTAGCTCAACATACCCCAGAGCAGGCTCCTCATGAGGGTGTTGCACAGCGACGGCCATGGGAGCCCTGTAGAAGGCCACGCTAGGCATGTTGTTACAGAAGCTCTGTACAGGGTCTCTGGCTCGAACTGGAGGGAGTAGTGGGGAGATGACCTGACCAAAACAGAAACTCCATGTGTGTGCGTGTGCACACACACACACCCACATACACAGTTTTGTCCAGAGTTGGGTGGGGGACTATGGAAGAGAAAGCAGGTTGGCATAAAATTCTGGAAGGCACTGAACACCAGCCCACAGAATTTGGGCTTTGTCTCATGAGTGATGGAAAGCCATGGGAAGAGCAGGAGGGCAGCAGTGGAGACTGTGCTAGAGTCTGGTCCAGATGTGGTGGTCAGGTTGGGAGGTGAGACATAAAAGAAGGGACCAGGTCAGGGCGCCTGGGTGGCTCAGAGGGTTAAGCCTCTGCCTTCGGCTCAGGTCATGATCTCGGGGTCCTGGGATCGAGGCCCGCATTGGGCTCTCTGCTTGGCGGGAAGCCTGCTTCCCCCTCTCTCTCTGCTTGCCTCTCTGCCTATTTGTGCTCTCTCTCTGTGTTAAATAAATAAAATCTTTAAAAAAAAGAGAGAGAGAGAAAGGTCCAGTTCTTGGTAGTTATGAAACAGAGACAGGGACAGCGTACTTACCATGTGAACTAACCGTTGTGGGAAGGTCTCTGCATGCCTTGTTCCTCTGCCTAGTGATTGCACTGTTGAGCATCTGCTCTGGGCCTTCCACTGTATATGGCACTGGGATGGGAAAGAAGAACCACATGTTGTGAGTTCTCTCCCCAGATGGACTGTAACATCCCAGAAAGAAAGACCATTTCATAATGTGACCCTGTGTTTCCTTAGAGTGTTGAATGCAGAGAAATTCCTAAAAAATGTCAGTTGACAAAAGGGTAATTTCCTTGGCATAAATAAGAGGGAGTCTGGGTTTTCAGAAGAGAGGAAGAATTTGGATTTAGGATAGGCTGCTGTCAGGATATAAACCAGAAGCCACATGGGCTCCACTTCCCCCGGTCCGGTCCCTAGGCCCCTTCCTCTCTTAAGGCTAACAAGCATTCAGTCACCTTGTCTTTACAGAGCTGCCACCATAGTACCCATTTCTTGGGGTTCCTCTCCAAAATAGTCTCTAGAGACCCCTCTTTTTTTCTCCCATTCCAAAAGGATAACCTATCAAAGCACAGAAACCAAACCAGCACATGGGCCTTTTCTTGCTTTAAAGGTTACACTCCTTGGGGCGCCTGGGTGGCTCAGTGGGTTGGGCCTCTCCCTTTGGCTCAGGTCATGATCTCAGGGTCCTGGGATCAAGGCCGCATCGGGCTCTCTGCTCAGTTGGTAGCCTGCTTCCTCCTCTCTCTGCCTGCTTCTCTGCCTACTTGTGATCTCTCTCTCTCTGTGAAATAAAATCTTTTTTTTAAAAAAAAGGTTACACTACTCTGGGGAAATGGAAGTAGGGCATAAAAATATGTTAAGACATTTTAAAGGTTCCTGAATCTCAGAAACTTACAGCCGTTGCTCCTGGTCTGCCTATAATTCCTGCCTTCCTTTCATAGTTGGTGGAGGATCATACAGTTCCCCATTTTTCAGCCTCTGCTTGTCTGTAGGTCATGCAGACCCCTCTCTCTAGCATTTGCTTTGTAACATTCATAGTGGTGAGGGTGTCTCCCTCCTTTTTTTCCTCTTGATGTTCCTATAGCGTAAAATTAACCTGGAGGATTTCTAGATGCTGAACCAAGCTGAGGAAAGCAGGGTAATCCTATGGCAATTGTCTAGAATTTTTTCTGGATCTTTAGCCTTTAGGAAAACTCAGTAAAAGCTAGGTCATCCCTCCTCAGGACTGCCCAAGCCTATAGAATTATGCATACGGTTCTGTTCTGGGGCTTTATAGAAGCCAGGTTAAACACCTTAGATTTAGAAGAGCATCATAAATTGGCAAGTCCCTAACAGGTAAGTCCCTTTTACTTTTTCCATATGTCCGCAGCTCCTGCCTGAACAGTCACTAAGTCTCTTTTTTCAAGAATGTCATAAACAAGCCACACAGGGTTTCGAATTCTACATGCCACGGGGTCGGTACTGGCGGCATCGTCTCTCTCCTGGTAACTCCTCTTCCCAGCATCCCCTTCCAAAGTTCCCAGGGGTAACAGTCTCCTGACCCCTCCAAATCGTAGCTCTACTGCTCTGTCTCCATTGTTGTCCTTGCCTTCTGTGCCCCTGCAAATCCTATCATCTTCACCCAAACGCTCTGTTAATGGGCTCAACGGATCTCCATAGCCTTATATCCTGTCCTTTCTCTTCTCTCACTCTAGAACTGCCCAGCATTCCTAGTGAGTATGCTGGGTTGGTGGTTCGCACCGTACTGGAGCCTGTGTTGCAAGGATTGCAGGGATTGCCACCTCAAGCCCAGGCCCCTGCCCTTGGCCAGGCACTGACAGCTATCCTGGGTGCCTGGCTTGACCACATCCTGGCGCATGGGATTCGGTTCAGGTGGGGAGAAAAGGAGGCAATGGCAGAGGGCTGAACGGAACTGGAAAAGGGGAGGGGAAGTGGGGCAAATCAGTTGCAGAGGCGGCAGAGGCAGGTGGCCACATTGTACCTTGGCCTTCACTCAGCCTGCAGGGAGCACTGCAGCTCAGACAAGACTTCGGAGTAGTTCACCAGTTGCTGGAGGAGGAGCAGTGGGGCCTGTCCCCGGAACTTCGCCAGACTCTGTTCACGCTCAACATCTTCCAGAGGTTGGATGGAGCCCTGCTGTGTCTATTCCAGCAGCCTCTGCCCAAACCTGACATCCAGAGGAGGCCTCCCTATTGCTGTGAGTCACTCTTCCCCAACTCTAGGCTCTTTACCCAGACCCTTGCTAATTTTATGTGCCTTATCTCCCATCCTCTTTAGTGACCTCGTGGTTGTCAGTAGTTTTCAAACCCCCTCCTCCTGCCCACTGCCTGTTTTTCACTCCTGCCTTCCAGGTACGTGCAATGAAGTCCAGTCCATTGAATTGCCCAGCAGCAGCCTCTACAGCCTAGAAAGCTTGGAGCCCCCTCTTCGGCCTGGAGCACCCCCAGCCCAGACAGCTCAGCTGCTAAGCACACTATGGGGAGGGGGACCTAGCCCACAGGCTTACCTGGTGGGAAATCAGCAGGCCTGGCTGGCTCTGAGGCAACACCAGCGCCCCCGTTGGTACTTGCCTTTTCTTTCCTGCCTGGGGTTCAGTCCTGAATCCTAAGGAACCTGGGAGCAGGAGCCACAGAGTCATAGCTCCCCATCTCTGGCTGGAAAAGTCCAGACATTTAGAACTGCATATTAAAGAAGCTTACATTTGGGAGCTTAGAAGAAAGGCCACCTGAGAACCACAAGCTACACAGAACCTGGACTTAAAGTGAAAAATCTGTGATCACTCCAGTGCCGGCAGTTCAGAGTGAAGGGCCAAACCACAGCCTGCAACCTGGAGGTCAGCATCTGTGGAGGCTCAGACCTAGTTCCCCAACAGTGAATACCTCTCAGGGCTAGGTGCCAGGAGAAGGGCCATGGTGTTGGCTCCCAGAGGAAAGATAAAGAGAAAAAGCAACAGAAAGCAGAGCGGCTAGGATGTGACTTCCTTTTAAGTCCTAGGAGCCAGACTAAACACAAAGTTCATCAGGAACCACAGAGGTGGAATAGGCATTTCTACACTTGGATTAGTCCCAAGCGTTGTATTACCCTCTACTCCCTGTCTCCTATTTTCAGTCACTTAAAAATACAGGGCGAAAGGACCTTCACGTTTAAACTGCGGTTACTCAAGAGTTCAACATACTTAATCTTCAGTTACCCGAGTAGGATCCATTCCTGCCCCACCCCGCTCCGCCGCCGGGGCTGTGTAATCCCTGCCCTGGTGGTGTCCCCACCGAAGACACCAGCGTTTAAGATGGTGTTAACCTAGATCTGGCACAGCAGCTTGCAGCGTACGGAAGGGGTAAAGGCTGCCGGGGACCGACGTGTCATCGGAGCCAGGCGCAACGGCTATTGCACTATTTATCGTCTTCAACGTGGTACAAGAGGACTACTAATGATAGGTATTTACTGACAGCTTACTTCCGGGCCCTCCATACCCTGCATGGAACTACCTCCCTCCCTGCCGGCCTTCCCCCTCCTCTCGGGCTGGGGAGCCCGGGGTGGCGGTGGGGGCGGGCAAACACCAAGGAACGGAGGTACTGGAGTCGGAGGATCGGAGAGCCGCATCCCGCAGCCGCCGGGGGCAGGAAGGAGGGCGCTGCGGAGAGAGGACACTTCCGCCCGCCCGAGGCCTTCCGGGGCGGAGGTCACCATGGCGGCGTCTTTGGCTCGGCTCGGCCTCCGGTCGGTGAAGCAGGTTCGGGTTCAGTTCTGCCCCTTCGAGAAGAATGTGGAGTCAACGAGGTACGAGGCTGAAGGAGTGGGAAGGGGAAGGGGCCGCGTCTTCCTCTCGCCGGGGTTCTAGCCCCCTCGGCCGGACGCTCAAGCAGTTTTCCCACCGTAGGACCTTTCTTCAGGCGGTGAGCAGCGAGAAGGTGCGTTCCACCAACCTCAACTGCTCGGTGATTGCGGACGTGAGGCACGACGGCTCCGAGCCCTGCGTGGACGTGCTGTTCGGTGGGTTCGGGTGGGGAGGCGGTCGGGAGGGGTGTCAGGCAGCCCGCGCGACCTTAGCCCTGGCGCCGCCTCCCTCCCGGTGCCTTACTCGTTTGTTTCTTCCCCCAGGAGACGGGCATCGTCTGATAATGCGCGGCGCTCACCTCACCGCTCAGGAAATGCTCACATCCTTTGCCTCCCACATCCAGGCTAGGGCTACGGCGGGGAGTGGGGAAAAGCACGGCACTAGTACCGGGCGCTGACAGCGCAGAAGAGCCCAACAAAGCAGATTTTAGCTTGGGATTGCTAGGATGCCTACCTGAGAAAAGCTTGAGAGACTTCACTCGAATCATCGTCTGGAGGGACAAGGAGCGCCAAAGAAAGAGAGAGAGCGAGCCCTGTGATTACTGATAAAAGCAACGTTTCTGGAATAAGACACGATCAGATAGGGGTCTGAACAAACTTGAATTTATTTTACTTTCTTACCATCGTCCAGTTTTGAATTTGGCTTCTCCCATCACTCACCCAAGGTACCTCTTGCTCTTATCAGCCAAATCCAATGCTGTTTTTCTCCGTCCTCATCTTTCCATTTCAGTGGCATCTGCCACTTTTAATTCACTCCCTTGTGGAACTTCTCTTCCTCTTAGGGCTTTTTCCTTTTAACCATAAGGATGCTCTTATCCTTCATTTTCTTTTCTATTTCTGGGGCATCTCATCCTCTGTCATAAGTTGAACTACCCGCTTGTGTTAAATCCTACATTTCTCTCTGGCTGTAATCTCAAGACTGTGCTATGGCCAGGTTATGTAATACTGATTTTCTCCAAATTCCACAACATTGTGTCCAAAATAGAATTGATAATTTTATATACACATATATCTTATCCTGACTTCCCCATTCTTTTTAAAGGCACTTCATCTGCTCAGCCACAGGGGCAGGAAACCACAACATTATCTCTGGTTCTGCTCTGTCCCTTTCCCTACATATCCAGTTAGTAAGTTCAGAATATTCTGTCCTAAACAAAAGCTTCTGAAATGTTTTCTCCATTCCCATTCACTTAACTGTATCATTGTATTCTCCCACCCAGTCTCCTTTTTGCTGATCATTTTTGCTGCTGCTTAACTTTATCTTTCAAAGTACATCACTGTTTTTATGTCTTGTTTCACACTATGCCTAACATGTTTTTCATATTGGGTTACCACCCATTAGTGTGGATCATGAAATCAATTTGGGGGGATAAATCAGCCTTTAAACAACAAAGTAAAATAGAATAAAAAGTATCAGTGCATGGCACAGGAAATGAGAAGTATTCTTTTATGAAATTTTGTCGCCTATAGTCATGAATATACATATATAAAATAGAAAGTATATATATGTGTGTGTATCTGCATGTAGTTGTTCACCATGTACAATTACTTCTTACCATATGTTGTAGGAAAAAATAGTTGATGGCTATGGGTTTAGAGAACTTCAGCATGCTTAGCTAGGCAATCAAGGATCTCTAGACACTGGCTGCCGTGTTCTTTGCCAAATGCATTTTCCAAGACTTTGTTGTAGCATTACTACAATGCTGCTCTGCTTAAAAGGGTTTTATCTTCAAGAGCTGGTTTTCCCCCCTTCCGTCTTTAAAAAAGAAACTACCAAAAACCAAACAACCTATCAGGAGGGAGTATGGTATAGTAAAGAGCCAGAATTTGGGCGCCTGGGTGGCTCAGTGGGTTAAAGCCTCTGCCTTTGGCTCAGGTCATGATGTCAAGGTCCTGGGGGATCAAGGCCCACATTGGGCTCTCTGCTCAGCGGGGAGCCTGCTTCCTCCTCTCTATCTGCCTACTTGTGATCTCTCTCTCTCTGTTAAATAAATAAAATCTTAAACAAAACAAAAAAACAATTTCTGGGGTTGAAATCCTAACATTGTCCCTAAGTACTCTGTGACTGGAAAATTACTTAGTCTCAGTGCCTGTTCCCTCACTAGTAAAATGGGGATAATAGTACATATCTCTTAGGACTGTTGAGAGGATTAAATGAATTGATACCTGTAAAGCACCTGGAACATTACCGGGAGCATAATAAGTGTTGTCTAAGAGAGCTTATGGTATAGCCAAAAGGATTCTGACAGCCTAGATTTGTTCCCCAGCTCGATGGTTAACTGGATGTTATCTCTGACCGGATTTTACCACTCTTCTCATCTGTAAAAATGGGGATGGTTCAGACATTGCTGTAAATATAGATTGAATGCTGGCACTGTGAACTTGTGGTTGGGGCTGTTTTCTCTGTCCCCAGCACTTTGCATAGTGCCTGATACATAGTGTGCAATAAACAGGTGTTGAATTTGTTACAGATAATTTACTTATCTACTTGTGCCTGTAACTTTGGTTAGTACTGGGATACAAAGATGAATAATGAAACCCAGCTATGTAATTACTACAGTAGAGATATGACCTAGATGCAATAGTCGCAAGAAAGATAAAGACAGGAGTGATGATTGGGATTGGTCAGAAGGTGACTGTTGAAAGAGCAAAAAGTCTGGGGGGGCGGTGTCAAAGGAGTTTGGATGGGAGGTGTGATAATAGCTGGAATAGTGTAATGGTGGTGAGTAGGACGTTTCAAAGGATGAGAGGGACTTGTACTTTATGAAAATACCCTTCATGCCAAGCTGTTGGTTAGAAAACAAGTAACTGAATCCAAGTTGTTTTTCTGAACCACCATTAATTGTAATGTTAACTCTCCTGGGTCCACCTGAGGTGCAGGTGCCACTTCCTACAACTTTCGCTCACTGTATATAATTGATCCTTCCCCAAAGCTGCTTTGCTTCCTGCGTTGTAGAAAAGGAGGGGGGGGTGCGAGGTAAAATGCATTCTTTAAAGTGCATGCACCACCATTACGGTCCTTCTAGGGTACATCTAAATAAGGAATCCTAGACTGTCAGAGGGTTGCCTAAAGACAAAGTTGGAACAGATCTCGGGCTTCCTCTTGGGTCCACTCTGGCACACTCCACTTAACAATGAAAGAAGTCATGGGCGTGGGCAAAATGAACCTGTCTGTTTCAGATACCCTTGGGCTCCAAGCTAGCCTCTTCGTGGCTCTGTGCCCAGGGCCGAGTTACTTGAACTTTCTAGGCCAGTTTCCCGCCACCTACTGGTGCAGTTAAATGTAAAACACTTGGGATAGCGTCTCAGGCTCTTAATATATAGTCATTTGAAAAAAAAAAATGTGAGATTACTTTTCTCTCCTAGCCTGTGACATCCACGAGGACGCCAAAAAAACATTAACCCTGAAGACAACCAGCCGGTTGCCACGCGGGTGGCAGCGGTTCCCGACTCGGAGACTTAGTTTGACGTGGCGGGGCGAGACTTCCGGCAGGAGGCGGAAGCGAAGCGGGAGGCGCGGGCCGGCAGGTGCGGCTGACAGATCAGTGGCCGCCGGGACGCTGCGCGCAAGCCCGGAGGCGAAGGAAGACCCGGGATCCTTGGCCGCCTCTCCGAGCCCCCGCAACGCCGACCTCCGGGCTAGGATGGCTCGGGGCGAGCGGCGGCGCCGCGGAGCACCGGCAGACGGAACGCGGACAACTGAAAGGGTGGTTCGGGGCGGCCCAGCACGACGGGGCGGCGAGGCCCGTGGCTCTGCCTGGAGAGTGGCTCTGGGCGTCGTGGTCCTGTCTCTGGCCCTGGGCCTGTCAGGATGCTGGCTGCTGGCGTGGCACCGTGCGCGGCGGGCGGTCACACTGCACTCCGCGCCCCCAGCACTGCCTCCAGACTCTTCCAGCCCTGCAGTGGCCCCGGACCTCTTCTGGGGCACCTACCGTCCTCACGTCTACTTCGGCATGAAGACCCGGAGCCCGAAGCCCCTTCTCACCGGTAACTGGACCTCGGGGCGGGCGGGGAGGCAGGCGGACTCTTAATTTGGGAGCCCCAGCTTCATGCCAGAGCAAGAGTGGGGAGGGGCATTGTTCCGAGAGTTATGAGAAGGGATGACCCTGAAATTCTCGGAGACCCAGAGGGACAGGTCCCCTGCTCTCGCTTTGACTTATGTGGCCATTCTACCCCCAGGACTGATGTGGGCACAGCAAGGCGCCACCCCAGGGACCCCTAAGCTCAGGCACACGTGTGAGCAGGGGGACGGCGTGGGTCCCTATGGCTGGGAGTTCCACGACGGTCTCTCCTTCGGGCGACAACACATCCAGGATGGGGCCTTAAGGCTCACCACTGAGTTCGTCAAGAGGCCTGGGGGTCAGCACGGAGGGGACTGGAGCTGGAGAGTGACTGTAGAGTCTCAGGTCAGGGCCTCAGGACACCCTTCCCCCAGCCCAGACTCCCTCCACCCTTTCTTTACTGCCTGCAAATGCAATATGATGTCGCAGTTAACAGCAGGGGCTCCAAGTTTGGCTGCCCACCTTCACCATTTGTCTGTATGACCATCTCTATTTACTATCCATAAGCCATGGTTTTTCTTTTTGCAAAATGGAGATACAAATAGCACTTAACTCATAGGATTTTAAGAATGAAAGAAAATGATAAATGATGTGTAGAGTTCTTAGGATAGTACATGACACAAAAGCACTCTATTACTTCCCTGAGAACCCTGTGCAAAGCTCTATACCTCATCTCAGTGGGTGCTTACCCTTACTGACCCTCAATACTGTAGATGTATGTTGATCATGTTGCCCCTTTCAGTAAGTCTGAATATCCAGGAGATACTGCTAATCTAATGCTATGTGTTTCTGTCCTCCTTGGTCACCCAGACCTCAGGTGCCCCCCCTTTGGTGTCCCTGTTCTTCTATGTGGTGACAGATGGCAAGGAAGTCCTAGTACCAGAGGTTGGAGCCAAGGGGCAGTTGAAATTCATCAGTGGTCACTCCAGTGAACTTGGTGACTTCCGCTTTACACTTATGGCACCAACCAATCCAGGGGACAGTGCCCCCAAGTATAGCAGGTAACTGAGGGAAGAGAGCGTGGGTTTGATGGTAGGGGTGGTATGGATGCTGACTTAGTCTGATTTCTATCTCCTTCTTTCCACCTGTTGTTTCCCATCTCACCAGGCTCCATGTCCCCTGCATTGCCAAGACCCTCCCATCCTGACTCCTGATCTCTTATTTCTCTTTATAATCCTCACCATTTTCTCCTGAGTAACTTTCTCTTCTTTCTCTTCTTCCCTTCAAGCTACAATGTCCTCTGGTCCTCCAGCCCAGGACTTCCCTTGCTGACAGAAATGGTGAAGAGTCGCCTACACAGCTGGTTTCATCACCGGCCGCCGGGGGCTCCCCCTGAACGCTACCTCGGCTTGCCAGGATCTCTGAAGTGGGAGGACAGAGGCCCAAGCGGGCAAGGACAGGGACAAGGGCAATTCTTGATACAACAGGTGACACTGAAAGTCCCCTTTTCTATGGAGTTGGTGTTTGAATCAGGCAGTGCCCGGGCAGGAGGAAGGCAACCCCTGGAGCAGCTGGCAGGCAGCCTGCTGACCCAAGCCCTGGAGAGCCATGCTGAAGCCTTTAGAGAGCACTTTGAGAAGACTTTTCAACTGAAGGAGAAGGGCCTGAGCCCTGAGGAGCAGGCTTTGGGTCACGCTGCCCTCAGTGGCCTCCTTGGTGGGATTGGCTACTTCTATGGACAGGGTCTGGTGTTGGCAGACACGGGGGTTGAGGGGTCTGAGAAGAAGGTGGACCCGGCTCTCTTTCCACCTGTCCCTCTTTTCACAGCAGTGCCCTCCAGGTCATTTTTCCCACGAGGCTTCCTTTGGGATGAGGGCTTTCACCAGTTGGTGGTCCAGCGGTGGAATCCCCGCCTTACCCGGGAGGTCCTAGGTCACTGGCTGGGGCTGCTCAATGCTGATGGCTGGATTGGACGGGAGCAGGTGCTAGGGGATGAGGCCCGAGCCCGGGTGCCCCCAGAATTCCTGGTGCAAAGGGCAGCCCACGCCAATCCCCCAACCCTGCTTTTGCCTATAGCCCACATGCTGGAGGGTGGTGAGCCTGCCGATTTTGCCTTCCTCAGCAGAGCCTTCCCCCGTCTGCATGCCTGGTTCTCCTGGCTCCATAAAAGCCAGGCAGGGCCAGTGCCACTCTCTTACCGCTGGCGGGGCCGGGACCCTGCTCTGCCAACCCTGTTGAACCCTAAAACACTACCTTCGGGGCTGGATGACTATCCCCGAGCTTCACACCCTTCAGCCAGTGAACGGCACCTGGACCTGCGGTGCTGGGTGGCCCTGGGTGCCCGTGTGCTGGCGCGGCTGGCAGAGCAGCTGGGAGAGGCTGAGGCAGCTGCGGAGCTGGGCCCACTGGCTGCATCACTGGAGGCAGAAGAGAGCCTGGATGAGCTGCACTGGGCCCCAGAGCTCAGAGTCTTTGCGGACTTTGGGAACCATACAAGAGCAGTGCAGCTGAAGCCTCGGCCCACTCAGGGGTTGGTGCGGGTGGTGGGTCGGCCCCACCCTAGTTTACAGTATGTGGATGCTTTGGGCTATGTCAGTCTTTTTCCCATGCTGCTGCGGCTGCTGGCCCCCAACTCCTCCCGCCTTGGGCCCCTGCTGGACATTCTAGCTGACAGCCGCCACCTCTGGAGCCCCTTTGGTTTGCGCTCCCTTGCAGCCTCCAGCCCCTTTTATGGCCAGCGCAATTCAGAGCACGATCCTCCCTACTGGCGGGGTGCTGTGTGGCTCAATGTCAATTACCTGGCTTTAGGGGCTCTCTACCACTACGGTCATCTCGAGGGTCCCCACCAGGCCCGGGCTGCCAAACTCCACAGTGAGCTCCGTGCCAATGTGGTGGGCAATGTGTGGCGGCAGTATCAGGCCACAGGTTTCCTTTGGGAGCAGTATAGTGACCAGGATGGGCGGGGCATGGGCTGCCGCCCTTTCCAGGGCTGGACCAGCCTGGTCCTACTGGCCATGGCTGAAGAGTACTGAGGGGAAGGATGAGAGGGGTGCCAGGCCCCCACTTGGGAATAAAAGGACAAGGTCTCTAGCTTCTGCCCCCAGCCCTCAGATACTAGTGCATCAAACCCTCCTCAGCTCATCTCAGGTGTTGCCTTACTGTCATCCCACACAGACCTGGGATGAATGTGAATTCAGAGTCTATTTTTCTAAATAAATGGAAAACCATGCCAAACTCTATTGCTTTTGCAAGCTCTGCCTCAGCAAGAGGTCTAAGCTCAGTCCAGACCACAGGGCTGCCTACTATTCAGAGGAGGGTGGGAAAAGTGGCTATTACACGTCCCCTCCAAATATAATTAGGTCAAATGCAAAGCAGTAAGTTGAGCACTAGTCCACCCAAATTCACAAGCAGCTGGTTCACGTCTCTTTAATGAGATCAAAGGCTCCTGTGCATGTTTTTTTGGGGTAGAGCTAGTATAGTCCCTCAAACATTGCCACTCTCCTCAGGACTCCACCCTTTTCAGACAGATTCAAGGTGGCAGGGAGAGGCCAAGGAGACTTCGAGGATTTGGGTCCCAGGCTGTTTCTGGTGGGCAGGGAATTCACCCACACTCCCAAAACTGTTTATGGGATGTCCCCTTCCCTGGAAGCTAGCCCCACAGGAGAGACCTGGGGTACAGGATCACGAGGTAACACACAGGGGTCCTCCAGATCTGTGGGGGTGGCACTAGCCCTAGCCTCCTTGACTGGCTCGCCTTCGCTGGAGTCAGGACAAGGGCAGAGCTCAATACCTGAGTCACCAGTCAGGCGGCGATACCGGCAAGAAGGGGGTGTGGGGGCAGGGCTCACCCCTGCCACAGGCTCACCCTCCAGATGAGGGGGCACACTCTGAGGGGAGGAAACACCTTCCACATCTGTTCCCTCGCAGTGGGCAGGGCAGCTAGAAGCAGAGGAACAGCAGGTGCAGTCACTGGAAGCAGTCAAGTGGCAGCCTGAGGCCGCGGTGTAAGGAGGTGGCGGTGTGCCGGGGCGGCGAACCACATCCTCATAGGCTGGGGGTTTGAAGGCGCTGAGGAGGCCTGCAGGAAAGAATGGCATGGTTGGTGGGGCAACCAGCAGTGGGATAGTGGTATCTTCGCTATTAGGAAAAGTGTGCTTTGAAATGTCTGAAAAGGGAATGTGGGGATGATTCAAGGTTCTGGTTTAGGAGGGGCCACTGGCAGTGAGCCCAGAGCCTCAAGCCACTCACGAAGGTCAAGCAGTGAACCGGTAGGGACAGGGCCAGCCCCATGGCATGCCCCATGGTAGGCCAACAAGTTGATCTCACGCTGGCGCTGCTGTTGCTGCAGCCGGAGTTTAGCTCGTCGATGACGGAAGGCGCAACAGCAGCTAAAGAGGATGAGGACAGTCCAGAGCAGCCAGAACCCTGCAAGGGGTGAGGAGGGAGGGTCTTAGATACCTCCCAGGCAGAGAAAGGTCCATCAAGGTTGGAATTTTGAGGCCCAAGGGAAGGTGGGCAAAAGGGCCTGAGAACAGCCCCCTTGCAGACTCACACCAGAGTTCATAGTAGTAGGTGCAGCAGCCCGTCTCCCCGCAGCAGTGACCACTCTCACAGAGGTAGGGCTGATTGTTCACTCCTGGGCAGAGCTCTCGAAGCTGGGAGCAAGGAGGCACTTAGAACCACGGGAGATTCCAGCCCCAGGCACTGTCCACCCCCATCCCCTGCATGCAGGGACACAGTACCACCCTGTGAGCCAAGTTGAGCTCAGAGAGATCTGTCAGGAGGGGAAGAGTGATAGTGAGAGGAGTGTTCAAATATCTGAAGGGCTACTGACAAGGCAGAAGATCTGGAATAATAAGAATCTGTCTATGAAACAAGATGCAAGGTGTGGGCATACAAAGAGGCAGATTTCAGTTCTGCATACAGAGCCTTCTCACACTCAAGGCTGGCTCCCCAGGGTATTTTCTGTTAGGGAGTGTTTGGGCAGAAGCCAGGGGGCAGTCTGAGCTACCTCAGTCTCAGACAATGGGTAAGGGGTTTAAGGTAATTTCCAGGGCTGAGATGCTTTCATTATCCCCCTCCCCCGATGGTCTGCCTCCCCACCCCCACGCTGGATCTTTCCACCCCTGGGTCTCAGGCTTCTTAGGGTAGAGGGAGGGCCATATGAGACCCAGAGCAGTGCTCCCAACCAGATGGGATTGCTGTGGATGATAAAGGATGGCATCCAGGGCGCGAGTCTGGGTTCCAGCTCTTCTCCAAATTGCTCCCTCAAGAGAAGACGCTGCCGGACTCTGTTGTGACAACAGGCACACAGAAAAACATCACAAATAACTGCTGCAAGACAGAGGGAGCTTCCTTGGGCCTCACTATGCCTTTGGTCATTGGAGAGCCACTGCAAGCTTCCACTGCAGCCATGGGGAGTCTAAGAAGCTGCAGGCAAAGTCAACTGCATCTACATTACAAAGTTTAGACAAAGAGTAGAAGGGACATACTTGGAAACTTTACAGTATCTTTGGCTACGTGAGCTCCTCCCCAACCCCCCAAAAGGAAGGGACAAGGAGAGGGGAAAGAGAAATAAATGGCTGTCGTGATAGGCTTTGGGGGCAGTCGGGATACCTGCTGTTGCGGCACGCGAAGCGCCCCCCAGGCCTCCTCGCTGCCGTTCCCGCTGCTGGCCTGAGCCATGCCTCCACCTACAGCCCCCGGTAGACCACAGCCTCCTCTATCGCCAGGCGCCCCGCCCCTGCCACTTCTGCCGCCACGGCCATGGTCCCTGCCCGGCCCATCCTCGCAGCCGCCACCATCACTCCGCGGCCGGAGCTTCCATCCGGGGAGAGCTCTGCCTACAAGGACCTAGATTGCTCGGTCCTACCAATCAGCGACGCCCGCCGGCGGATGGGCCAATAGGAACGGACCAGAGGTTTCGCCCACTGACCAATCTACAGCTGCGCCTCTGCCACTCGCCCAAACAAGAGCTTACACAGACAAAGAGTGGGGCAAGGTTCGACCCATGGCCCTGACTGACAGCGACAGTAGCCAATCAGGACAACAAAACGGGTTCTGCACTATCAGCCAACGAACGGCCGTCCAGTAAAGCAAAGTTTCCGCTGATTGGCATGAGCGCTATTTTCGGGGATGACGCCGAAGGCCTGACGTAGCCAGGTAATCCCACTGGAAGAGGCGGGGCGGCGGGGGGCAGGGTCCCAAAAAGTCCGCTCAAGTCTTCTTGCGGCCTAATAGCCGTTCCCCAGGGGTCGCCGCAACCTCCCTTGAAGGCGGAATGTGTGTTGGCCTGCCCATACCCCGCTTCTCCAACTCTACAAGTTGAGGCACGGATGACATTTAATAGGGTGGGGAACATAATGAAAATAGGGCAGGGGAGAGGGCGCAGAGTCCGGGTCAGGTTAGAGTCTTAAGTAGCCAAAAGCGGGGATCCGGGACCCTCGGGTCCCCCAAGCCGCATCTGCAGGTTGATGCGGTAGCACTGAAGGCTGCAGAGCGCCTGGCCCGTGCGGGAGCAGGCGTAACGGCGCGGGTGTGGGCAGCCGGGGACTGAGCATCGAGGAGGAGGGCCAGATGGGGACGGCCGCTGAGACACTGGCGCGGGGGTGGGGACGCCAGGTGGGAAGGAAAGGGTGGAACCCTGTGCCCCGCTGCTGTAGCGCACCATGGGGGCCGGGGCTGCGGCCCGCCCTCCCCGTCGCTCTCCCCGCGCCGCCCCTCGGCCTCCCCGTCCACTGGGCGCCGCGGTCTTGGTGAGGCGCTCAATAGTTTGGTTCTTGTGCTCCTCTGCCCGCCGAGCCGCCTGCAGCCGTCTCTTACGCGCCCTCTCCTCGCGTTTCAGCAGCATCTCCTCGGTGAGGGCCGGGGCCGGACAGCCCCCAGCCACAGGTAGCGGCAGCATCGGGGAAGGCTGACTCCGAGCCTTCTGCAGCAGAGCTCGCTGGGGAGAGACACACCGAGTGGTGTCAGAGAGGCGACACCTGCCCAAACCGGGGGAAGAAGGAAGGGGAAGTGGGGATCTGGAAAGCAGGCTCTTGAGGAGCACTGGCCTTGAGAGAAGGCGGGGGTGGGGGGGTGGGGGGGAGGGGGCGCGAGCACCCTCTCCAGGTGCTTTAGTACTGCCTCCTCCCAGATCTCCAGACTTTCATCTTTAGATCCTTGACTTTAAACAAGAAAAGCATTAATGGTTCCTGCCTGCCCTGAGTACCAAAACTCTGTTTACCAAACTCTGAGTACCAAAACTTTG
The DNA here is from genome assembly GCA_004023965.1 of Spilogale gracilis. Classification (NCBI taxonomy): domain Eukaryota; kingdom Metazoa; phylum Chordata; class Mammalia; order Carnivora; family Mephitidae; genus Spilogale; species Spilogale gracilis. The sequence continues at coordinate 20,585 of PITA01002651.1, read as the reverse complement.
TTTTTCTGTTTTAAATCTTTTCATCTCATTCCAAACAGTGGGAAAGGATCTTTATTCATATCACTGGATAATAACTACAAATGAAGAAAGGGGGTCTGGAGGTGATATAGATTTAGCATTGGTGATATAGATTTAGCATGTGGCCAGTTATTGAGAAGCTGCTCTAAAACAAGCGGCATCTCACCCAGACCAAAAGAGCATGTAGTCACAAGAAGCTGTCGTATGTTAAAACTTTGATATGCACTGAAAACAAAATAGATCTCAGGGTGATTATGTAGTGTAATTACAGTGGTGTTGCTGCATATATGGATCTGGGATCTTCTCTCTTTAAATGTGTTATGTTCCTAATCAATTAGGAGTTATTTTGCTACATAGTAGCGAAATATTGCTACCACCCCCCCACCCCCTACTAGGCTACATAGTACACAAATTAAAAAAATAATTTTCTTTTTAATATAGTGTTTAAATTAAAATAGAAAATTACAGGTTTATGACAAGTATATGATTCTACTTAGGGGGATGGCTTTGTTAACACTAACTCCTCCAGATTTTTTGTTTTGTTTCCGAAGCTTTGCCTTATCTGTCTAGTTAACCATTTGACTAATATTCTGTTTGATTTTGGAAGTATTCTAATATGACACAAGATCTGAATAAAGTTTCTCCTGAAAAAAAAATCTTTTCATCTCAAGTGGATAGCATCAATTGGATTACTGCTCAAGCCCAAAACTCAGGGTTACCCTTGGTTCCTCTTTTCTGCCCACTCCCTAATTCCCAATAAGTATCTATTTCCAAAACACATATAGAATCCAAATGATTTCCTCCATCTCCACAACATCACCTTGGTTCAAGTCACCACCATCTCTCACCTGACTACTTCAACAGCTTTCTGGCGGGTCTTCTACTCCTTACCTCCATTAAGAAGTCAAAGTAATTTACTGAAATATAAATCAAATAAATCACCTTCCTGCATACAACCCTTTCAAGCTTTAGTCATACTTATTTTTCTCCTTGACTACTACTAGGCATGTTCCACTCTTAGGGTCTTTGCACCTACTGGTCTCTGCCTGAAAAGTTCCTCTGGTATTGAAATGTAATCTTGTCAGAGAGGTCTTCCCTGCCTTCCCTATCTAATGTTGCCTCTTCCCATCACTTTCCATTTTATCACCCTATTTTTGTTATAAACCATACTTTTCAAAATTATACTTAGCCCCCTCCCCTCAACACACACACACACACACACACACACACACACACACACACACAATACCAGCTCCATGAGAACAGAAACCTCCTACTTTTTTTCACCATTGATATCCCCACTGCCTACCAACATTCTTGGGACATAGGAAGTTCTCAATATATATTTGGCCAGTGAACAAAGAATGAGCCAACTTACCTGTCGAGCAGTGAGCAGCCGCTCGTTGATCTCCTTCTTGAGATCTCCATTGTCATCGAGCTCCCCCTTCTCCAGGGCATCCAGCCACCTCTGTTCCTCCTCTTCCTCTTGACCCGCTAAGCCCCCTGACAGGTCCCGAAGTGGGGAGGGGGACAGATTACTGTCTTCATCTGGAAAGCAAAGTTGGAGAGCTAAAAGTAGAACTATTCAGATGGAGAACACTAATTTGGCCAAGTTAATACTGAGACACTCAAAATTCTCACCCTCCTCAGAACCAACCCTCTTCCTTTAACCAGATGTAAAGAGAAGCCCAGTTTCCCCACCTCCAGATTCTTCTCACCCAGCCAGGCACGGTACTGCTCAAGGGGGACTCCTTCCATAGGTTCCTCTTCATTGTCCACAACCATAAGGGGAGAAGGTGAGCGAGGACCCTCAGGGATCACAGTGAAAGTAGGAACACTGCAGAGAAGCAACCACTGTGTAAGCTGAGCAGTTCTCTCCTCCTGCTTGGTAGCTACAACCAGCATTCCCCTATACCCTCTTGGGCCCTGAAGTCAGTGTCCATTCTGTGTACTGGAAAGCCCAGCCAGCTTCTACCTCTATCTCCGCCTGCTGTAAAGTTCCCAAGTAAAACCCTGGCTTTCTTGGCCTCACCTCTTGGTGCCCAGGACCTGCCCACCCAGTTTGATTTTGAGTTTAAGTTGGGGCTTAGCAGGTGACGGCTGCGTTGGCCCAGTCTCCTCTTCCTGGTGGTGTTTCTTCTTGTGTTTTTTCTTGTGCTTCTTGTGCTTTTTCTTGTGCCCTCCATGGCCGTGGGCGCCCGCCAGACTCAGTTCCAGCGCTTCCCCTGCGTAAGGAGAGCCTGTCAACGGTGTACGACAAGAGCCGGGCAGGGAGAGCCTTGAACAACCCAGTACCCTCGTGGGGCCCCACTCTTCCCGCGGTACACGCTGTTACCATAACAACAGCTGCGCCTTTCTCCTTCCCAGCTGTGGCGAAGTACCCCGGAGGCTCGGAACAGCAAAAGGGATTCCTTTTCTGCGAACGCTTAACTTGCTTTAGCGACCCGCGCTTACCGGGTTCAGGGGCTTCCATAGCCCCAGAGGTGCTCCCGCGCCGCCACAGCTTACTCATGGGGTCCCGCAAGAATAGGGGGCTGGAAATGGTAAGGACACATGCTGACAGGCCTTTTCCGCCCCGCGGAAAAACCGACTCCTGCAAAATAACAGGCTACTTCCGGTGCGTAACAACCATGCTTGTGCGGGGTATGCGCTGAGGCTAAAACCCTCCCCGAGAAACAATGGAGCTTCTAATAAAGGTTCCGGGTCCTCTGAGGCCGCGACGGCTTCAAGGGGCGCGGCTTTCCCCCTCGCTCCACCTCCCCGCGCTAGATTCCAGAACTCTGCGCGGGCGATTCGATTATTATTGCACTCAAACGTGGTGAGCTTATACTCTGGACCAAATTCGGGGTTTAGGCTATGAGGACACGAAGATGAATATGAACTCTTTCCCCTGCTTTTGAGGAACTCACAGTGCAATGGAGGAGTACCTAGGAAACTATGTTGAGGGCAAAATGTCAGAAGTGGTTAACAGTGCAAGTGCCCTAGGAGCAGAGCAAACGGTATTTAAGCCTAAATTCTCATCAGTAGAGAAATAGATAAATGAATTATGGTGCATCTATCCAATCTGGAGCACTATATTGCTAACCAAAGTTAAGAGTGATAAGAAATTTATTGAATTTAGATCCTGTGGGTAATAGCGTTAGATACAATCTAAGTGTCCCCCCCCCTTTTTAAGATTATATTTATTTTAGGGCGCCTGGGTGGCTCAGTGCGTTAAGGCCTCTGCTTTGGGCTCGGGTCATGATCTCGGGGTCCTGGGATCGAGGCCCGCATCAGGCTCTCTGCTCAGCAGGGAACCTGTTTCCTCCTCTCTCTCTCCCTGCCTCTCTGTCTACTTGTGATCTCTCTCTCTCTCTCGAATAAAAATTTTTTTTAAAGATTTTACTTATTTATTTGACAGAGAGAAACACAGCTAGAGAGGGAACACAAGCAGGTGGAAATGAGAGAAGGAGAAGCAGGGAGCCTGATGCGGGGCTCTACCCCAGTCTCCAGGATCATGACCTGGGCCCAAGGCAGTCTCTTAACCAACTGAGCCACACAGGTGCCCCTTTAAGTGTGCCCCTAATGAAACACCAAAATAATTTGGTCCATCCATACAATGGGCTGCCATGCTCCTCAAAGAAATGAGGCCTCTGAATGCTACCCAAGAAATCAGTGACATCATTTCTGATAGGTAACTGGGGAACAGGGGTGAAGGGAAACTTATTTTTCATAATATAAACCTTTGTGCCTTTTGAAATTTGTATAAAACATGTCATGGGCGCCTGGGTGGCTCAGTTGGTTGAGCCACTGCCTTTGGCTCAGGTCATGGTCCAGGAGTCCTGGGTTCGAGTCCCACATTGGGCTACCAGCTCCATAGGGAGTCTGCTTCTCCCTCTGACCTTCTCCTGTCTCATGCTGTCATTCTCTCTCTCTCAAATAAATAAATAAAATCTTAAAAAAAAAAAAAAAAACTTGTGTCGATTTTACCGAATTAAAAAAAGAGGAGTGTGGGGTGCCTGGGTGACACAGTCGGTTAAGCGTGGGACTCTTGCTTTAGGCCAGGTTGTGATCTTGAAGCCTGGTATGGGTGCTCCCCTCCCACCCCAGATGGCACTTGGCAGAGTGTCTCTGCCTCTTGTGCTTGTGCTTTCTTTCTCTCAGATAAACAAATCTTTAAAAAGGTAGGGGAGGGGGTGCTCCTGGGTGGCTCAGTTGGTTAAGGGCTTGTCTGACTATTGATTTCGGCTCAGGTCATGATCTCAGAGTTGTGTGATCAAGCCCCTTCTAGGCTCTGTGCTGGGAGTGGAAGCTGCTTGGGATTCTGTCTCCCCCTCTGCCCAGGCCCTATGCTGTCCTGATGGTAGACTCTCTCCCTGTGGTGGTGGTGGTGGTGTGGGACAACAATGAGGTAGATCTGTTTGTGTTGATATATTGATACATGAAATAAGGAAGATGAGTTTCAATATGATGTGATGCCATTTAAATAATATAATATGCTTCCATGTATGCAGGAAAAAATTGAGGAATATATACTACTCCTTAGTGTGGTTATCTTTAGAAGCTGGGATTGGGGAAGGGCCCCTGGCTGGCTCCATCAGTGGAGCATGTGGACTCTTGATCTTGGGGTCCTGAGTTCAAACCCCATGTGGGGCATGGAGCCTACTTAATAAAAGGTTGCAGTTGGGGAACTTCCACTGTGTAGATCTATAATGAATTTTCTCTTTCTTTCTTTTTTTTTTTTTTTAAAGATTTTATTTATCCATTTGACAGAGAGAAACACAGCGAGAGAGGGAACACAAGCAGAAGGATTGAGAGAGGGAGAAGCAGGCTTCCCGCCGAGCAGGGAGCCCAGTGTGGGACTCCATCCCAGGTCTCCGGGATCATGAAGATCCTGGAGATCATGAAGCTGAAGGCAGTCGCTTAACCAACTGAGCCACCCAGGCGCCCCTCTTTCTTTCTTTCTTTCTTTCTTTCTTTCTTTCTTTCTTTCTTTCTTTCTTTCTAAAAGATTTTATTTATTGATTTGACAAAGAAAAATACAGCTAGAGAGGGAACACAAGCAGGGGGAGTGCGAGAGGGAGAAGCAGGCTTCCCGCCAAGCAGGGAGCCTGATGCAGGGTCTATCCCAGGACTCTGGGATCATGACCTGACCTGAAGGCAGACGCTTAATGAGTGAGCCACCCAGGCACCCCTGAAATGAATTTTCTTAACAACCAGTATATATCACATTTATAGATAGAAAAAGGTACCACCTATATACATGTATTTAAATAAGTACAAGATCAGTGTCTGAAAAAGATAGCATCAATGAACAAAGAAAGAACTGATTCAAGGGACATTTCAGTGACAGAATTAAAAGGAAGCAGTGAGGGGCGCCTGGGTGGCTCAGTTGGTTGAGCAACTGCCTTCAGCTCAGGTCATGATCCCGGAGACCCAAGGATCGAGTCTCACATCGGGCTCCTTGCTCAGCGGGAAGCCTGCTTTGCCCTCTCTCACTCCCCCTGCTTGTGTTCCCTCTCTAGCTGTGTTTCTCTCTGTCAAATAAATAAAATCTTTAAAAAAATAAAAAATAAATAAAAGGAAGCAGTGAAATTATATATGGGGAACCAGGAAGAAGTCAGTGTTATATAATGATTGAGATTAACAGAATGAACCTTGGAATCAGACAAGCCTATTATAAAAACCCAGTCCCACTATTTATTGGCTGTATAACTTTGAACTCAAAACTTATTTAAACTCTCTGAACCCTAGATTTCAGCCCTGTAAGATGGGATGAAGTAGGAACTATTTTAGAGTTTTTAAGGAAAAAAGCAAATCAAGAATGCAAAGTACCTAGTATCCGGAAAATAGTAGATGTTCAATAAACAAATGACAACAATTATAAATTTTTAAAAAAGATTTTATTTATTTATTTGACAGCACACAAGCAGGAGGAGCAGCAGGCAGAAGGAGAGGGAGAAACAGGCTCTCTGCTAAACAGGGAACCTGAGGCGGGACTCCATCCCAGGACTCTGGGATCATGACCTGAGCTGAAGGCAGACACTTAATAGACTGAACTACCCAGGTGCCACTAATAAGTGACTTGTGCATTTCTAGCTCAAGTATTTAGAGGGAGCATGGTTTGTTAAATAAGAACGAGAACACAGGAGAGGCAAGTCAGTTAGTGTTGCTCAAAGTGAACTTGAACTGCTTGCAAGGATGCCCAGACAGAGATGGAATGCTGACGGGAGAAGCCAGTGCAGAAGGTGTGAGTGGGGGTGTCATCGGCATAGTAACGGAGGTGCCCCCAATGGTATGGGAATAGATGAGACATTCCAGAGTGAACAAACAGATTAAGGGGAAAGGACCAGTAACAGACCTGAGTGAGCAGCTGTCCTGGACAGGCAGGCAGAGCAGCCGGTTGAGAAAAGGAAGTCAAGAGAGAGGCAAGAAAGGCACCCAAGGGCAGAGAATATGATAGACAAAGGCTGTGATCACTTGTGTACTGTCCCGCAGAGGGCAGGCTGGAGCTCCTAGAAGAGGAGGCCGTCTAGCAGTCTGTGAAGGCAATAGTGCTCTATCATTAGGAGTTAAGTGAGGGCTCTGCTGCAGTTAGTGTTTTCAAACACATTATAGCTTATAACCTGCTTTCACATCCCTTCTCTCCCTTGAACCCCATGGCAGCTCCATAAGGGAGATACTGTTGTTCCCTCATGAAGAAACTGGGGCTCAGAGAGGTTAAATGGTTTGGTCAAAATTGCATAGTTAGGGAGCAGCAGAGCCAGCCTCCAACAAGCTTCCTGACACCAGGCCCAGGGGTGTTCCCTCAACATCCTGATGCCCAGCAGGGAGGATGTGGTGACAGCAAGCAGCCACTGGCTGCATTATTTTGTTTTTGCTTTGTTTAGAGTGGAAGAGGTTTGAGCATGTTTGTAGGCTAAAAGGAAGAACTTTATTCTCTTGAGTTCTTAGCCATATTTTTAGGATATAATTTCTTTTGAAATAATTGCAAATATACAAAAAAGTTGCAGGAAGACTACAAAGAACTGTCTTGCTTCCTAAAATCAGATTTCTGCGATTTTTAACATTTACTATTACCCCTCCCCCCTCTATTGTTATTCCTTTTCTGATCAGAGACAAAGTTGCAGACATGATGCCATTTCACCCCTAAATATGTCACACAGTGTATTTCCTCAAAACAAGTCCTCTGTCCTATAACCTTTGTGCAACCTTCCCGATCAGGAAATTAACATTGATAGAGTATGACCATCCAAGCCACGGAGCCTATTCAAGTTTTACCAGCTGCCCAATGTCTTCTTTTCCTTCCAAGCCCAGGATTCAAATCCAGAATCACGCAGTACCTTCCCTTGTCATAGCTCTTTGATCTGCTTTAATCTGGAATATTTACTCACCCTTTCCCTATCTTTCATGATCTTGGCAGTTTTAGGAAGCACAGGCCTTTGTGGCCACCTGGCTGGCTCAGTCCATAGAGCCCAAGACTCCCAATCTCAGGGTTGGAAGTTTGAGCTCCACACTGTGTATAGAGATGACTTAAAATAAAATCTTAAAGAAACCAAACAAAACAAAAAGAGTACAGAGAGTACAGGGTTTTGATTCCTTAGGATGTCCCTCAACCTGGTCCATCTGGTGTTTGCTCGAGTCTTGACTCATAATTGTTGGCAGGAGTACTACACAAAAAAAGACTGCTGTGTTCTCAGTGTTTCCCATCAGGAGGCACACGGATGATGCTAACCTTGATCACCTGGTCAAGGTGCCGGTTTTCCCCACTATAAAGTCACCATTTTCACTTTTGTAATTAGTGAGCTATTTTCTGGGGAAATACTCTGAAACTACTCTGATATCCTGTTCCCTATCAAACCTCCACCCACCAGACTTAGCATCCATTGATGAGTACTGTCTGAATCAACAGTACTGTAATAATTGCCAATGGAATCTTTCTACTTCCATTAGAGTCCATCTACATGAATTAGTGGGCCTGCTACTGTGAAGAGGAGCTTTCTCCTCTTGCATTCCTTTGCATAAACACATAAATAATGTTTATTTATATCATTATGGTTTCCTATTTCAGTCAGTGGGTTGTAGTCCATTACTGTCATTATTTATCTTGATGCTGAAATGTGTCCCAGCTTTGGTCCTAAGATGATTTCTGTATTCTTTGACATGTCTGCATCATGCTTGGAGTACTTTTTTACTTCCTAGCAGTACAAAATGTTTTGGGCTTATCTTGTACTTTCCTGTGATAAGGGGTGGGGACCAAGAGAGGCCAGGAAGTAGGAACCTGCGGGTGAGGTTACACAGAGGCCCCACCAGCCACACCACAGTAACCGGCTGATGAGAATTTCCCTGCTGGCCCAGCTGCCCGCCCCCATGGACTGAGGTGCAATGATTATGTCATGAACTCTCCTTGGGTCTTGTTTTCACTTGTTCAAGATTCAGAGTCCAGTTGGGAGCATTCCAGTCGGTTGGCTCAGGCCAAGTGCTGACCCTTGGGCTGTGAAGAAGTAGGAGAGAAGATGAATGACCTACCTCACATGCCATAAAGAGGGTAGAGCCTCAGCCTACCAATATTGTCCACGGTAGGGGACCATGCAAAAACAGGAAGATGATCTGAACACCAGATGGCCAACAACTCCTTCTCTATGTACCTCAGAGCTGGAGAGACAGAGATACATAAGCAAAGGAAAAAGTCGGAAAGATTATGCAGCAAACCAATGGTATCCTGGCAAATTTTTAACAAAAGCTCCCCAGGGGAAAAGAAAAAAAAAGCCCTGATTTTTATTGGTCACCTGTTTCTGTTGTGTAAGTGCTCCCACCACACCCAATCTCAAACGTGACATGATGGAACACAGGAACTTAGGAAGAGATATGCAGTAACTCAGTTACACAGCATTTCCACTGCATGGATCCTATCGGTGCAAATCACCACAAGAGGTAATAGGAAAACGCAGTGAAATAATTAGGAGGTGAGGAGTTTTGAGTATTTATCGCCTTTGCTTTAATATAATTTATTTCATTGAGCGTTTTTAGATTCAATTGTTAATTAAAGCTGTGTTTAACACCTGGAATGGGCACTTCTGGAAAATTCAGCAGTTGTCTCTTAGGCCGTATGGGGGCTTCTGTACACCATGGCACCAAATGTCTCAATTTTTTTTTGTTGGTAGGAAAAGCATGCCTTTAGTCTTACTTTTTTTGCCTTATATTATTTTTAAATGGTACATTTAGGAGTTGTTTTTTTTTTTTTAACTGTATGTGTGTCTTCAAAAAAGAATTTAATTTTAAAAATAAATAAATCCACGGAACTGTTGACCCTTGTTTCTCCACTCTCAGTCATGAACAGGGTTAGCTGGCTTCCCTGACCCTAGTCTCAACCTTCTCCAATGGATTTATGCAAAAGGCTGCCAGATTGTAATCTCTAAAATACAACTCCTAGCTCTGCTGCTGCTTTTGCAAAATCTTTCATCATATGGAGTCCAAATTCTTAGGCAGGATTTGAGCTCTATTTCCTTTCCAAATGCCTTCCATTCTTCCACCTCTGGTCAGGGGCTTCCAAACGCTTCCCTAGAGCCTGTGCACACAGCTGAGGGCCTGTGGAGAGGATAGTGTTTGAGGCTCCAGGCCTGCTTCCATCACAGCCGTTGATTCTGTTTCAGGTATTCCAGGTAAGATTTCATTTGGAAAAATAAAACAAAACACCTCATTCTGTTGCTAAAGAAAAAAACAAAAAAACAAAAAACGACAGTGTTTGAAATGAGCCCTTTTAGTCCAAAAGCAGGGCTCATCCCAGTCAGGTGCTCTGAAATCTGCATGTTTCCTTGAGGCATTTCCTGTGTTCACTTACTTCACTGATGGTTGACTGAGTACTTCCTTTGTGCCTGACACGAGTAGGGGTTGGTGGGGGGGTGTAAAGCAGTGGACAAGACAGACTGTTCCTCCCTGGGAAGCTTACAGTTCAGAGAAGTGACAATAGATACTTGAGGAATTAACTAACAGTTCTAGGGACTGGCCGGCTCAGTCAGTGGAGCATTTGACTCTTCATCTTGGGATCATGAGTTTGAGCTTCATGTTGGGGGTTGAGTTTACAAAGAAGGAAGAAGGAAGGAAGGAAGGAAGGAAGGGAGGGGAGAAAGAAAAAAGAAACAATGCCTTTCTCCTTCCTCCTCCTCACCCATTCTTTGAAGTTTATGTCAGAAGCCACAGGTTTATTTATTATTTATTTATTTATATTTATTTTTTTGGTGCAAAAAGGTGATTTTATTAAAGCAAAGGGATAGGACCCTGGGCGGAAAGAGCTGCTGCAAGAGGCCACAGATTTTATAAAATGTTTTGATCTGTCTTTCCTATGGACCAGAACTCCCTTATTCGTGTGATTTTTGTATGTCAAGACTGTGTGCTGTTCTTTCTGTCCAGCATCCATTCCCTCACCTTCTGGTGGTCATACTGGAACAGTTTTTGGGAAACCACCTCTCTCTTCCCTCCTCTCCCAGCTCAGTAGGTTCCAAATGGTCTTCAGGAGTGGCCAAGTGACCCAGACCTGGTCCACTGGCACACAGAGAAGCCCCCTGAGCATAGTGATTGATTCAGGTCAGGCCACCCCTCTGGCTACAGAGTTTGGATAAAAGATCCCAGATGGCCTACAGTGAATCCAAGACGTGTGTAGGAGGTTCAGGAAGCAGATGCTGTTTTTCTCCCTGAAAAGATCTAGACCCAGAATTTTTGGCAATGATGTTGTGCTGTGGAGGGTGAAGCCAACATGGAGTCAAGTAGAGCTAGATGAAGGGAAGAGACAGGATCCTTGTGACACGGGGGTCAAACCACCTCTAAAGCCTGACTTCGGGACATTTTAGTTCCTTAAGACAACAAATTGCCCCTTTTGCTGAAGTAATTTTAAGTCAGGTTGTGTAACACTGAGCAATTGGCCGTAGCAGAACAGTTCTAATTTCTCTAAAGCTAAAGGCAGGTATTTCTCTGGCTCCAGCCCATCTGCAATGAAGGAGCTTCACTGTCTCTCAAGTTCTCTCCAGAAAGTTCTGGAGTCCCCAGAAGACTCCCCAGTGTGGTCAGCAAGCTAATGCTCTGCCATTTCCTTCTCTCTTACTAGGCACTGTGGGGGTGAGAGCCCCCTTTTCTGCACAAACTGAGTGGTAATCTTGGCCATCCAGCAGCAGCTGAAAAATAGTATTGAGGTCAGTGATCAACTCACCCTCTTAAGGCACTTAAGGTCTGGGTCCAGGGAGCTGAGGTCACCTGTGCCTCATCCAGAGGCACAAGGTGTTGCACCTGCGTCTTTATCTTTATAGCTCCACTCACGGAGCACTTGTTTTATGCCAGCACTATGCTGAGCATTTTACACCCATTCTCATATGTAATGCTCCTAGCAACCTGAGGGAAGGAGATAATCACTTATCCTCCGTTCAACCGATGAGAAAAACTGAAGCTCAGAAAGTTCAATGACTGGGTCGAGGCTCCACGGTTAGTGACAGAACGGGATTCCAAGACACGCTTAAGCACTGCCCCACGAATTGGGTGGATGGGCAGGTAGCCGTGAATGGCAAGCTTAAAGCGGGAGGAGGACGAAGAAGGGACATTTGGGACCGCAGGAAGTTGAAATGATCACTTCGGAAGCTGTTAGGGGCGCAACGGGGCGCAATTGGGCGCGGTCCCAGGGCCCAGCCAGTACCGCAGTGTGCCACGCAGCTATCCCTGTGGCCAAGGGATTTTCCGCGCACAGGGAGTGCGGCTTGCCAGGTGGGGGTGGCTGGTGGGGCGGGACTTCCCTGGGCCCGCCCGGTGTGCAGGTGAGGCGCCTGAGCCTGGGGCGCGACCGGATGATGCGCCCCCGCAGTGCTCGAGAGGTGTAGGGTGCCTGGCTGTCGGGTTGTCGGGCCTGGCCTGCTTGGCGCCCCGAGACTGGCCGGGCTGGCCGGGCCTTCGGCGGGGGTGGAAAAGGAGGGTGCCGCGCCCTGCCCGGCCCAGGTGTCGCCTCCGGGGGCGGAGTTTGGGAACCGGGCTGCGGGAGATTTCCCGGCTAGACTGGAGGGCGGGCGTCGAGGGACAGAGGCGACGACACCAGACACAGCCAGGCGGCTCAGGGAACGCACCGAGCAGGTAAGGCGCGGGGCCGTCAGCATGTTCTCGCGAAACCACCGGAGCCGGGTCACCGTGGCCAGGGGCTCCGCCCTGGAGATGGAGTTCAAACGCGGCCGCTTCCGACTCAGCCTCTTCAGCGACCCGCCCGAGGTGAGTCGCACGTTTCTGCCTTCCTTCCCCTGTCCCGGCTCCCCGCCCCAGCCCGCGCGCACGCCGAGAGGCGGAGACGCCGCGGTTCGGGTACAAACCGGTTGTTGTTGACTTCACAAGTTGTTGTTGACTAGAGTCGCGGACTGTCTGAAAGTTCATCGGACCCCTCTCAGAAAGCTCAGACACTCTGACCAGTTGGGATGACTTCCCTCTCCCAGGAAAAACTCCGGGTTGGCTTCAGTGTATAGGTTCGCAGGCTCGATTCCCAAAATATGCCTGGACCCGGCCCCTCCTGGGCAGCCCCCTCCCCTCCTCGGCAGCCCCCTCCCCCCCCAAAAAAGGCGGTGGGCGGTAGGCGGGCCCCACATCGCTCGGACTCGGCGGGGACGCCCGCTTCCCCGGCCGCCAGTCCTATCCGACGACCTGTCTCAGCCGTCTGGGACAGCCTTCATCATCAACTGGGCTTCTAGGCCACGTCTGACCACTTCGCTGAAGCCCTCCCCAGCTGCTCTTCTGTGCCCCTGAAGGGCTGGGGGGGGGTAGGGAGGGAGAGAGAGAGAGAGAGAGAGAGAGAGAGAGGGGGAAAGAGAGAGGGGGAGAGAGAGAGAGAGAAAGAAAGTAGGGGAGTGTCCCTTTTAACGATTTGGGTTATCTACCACACCAAAACTTTGTAGTCCCGCCTCTAGTCGGACACTTTCCTCCCCCGGCCCCCGCTCTGCCCCTAGACCGGGTCCGAGCCCTACCTGTTACTCCCGGTAGAGTCTCGGGAGTTGCTGAAAGGTCTGGGCCTGAGCTAGGACTGAGAGGGCGAGTAGCAACAGCAAAGGGGCTGTCCTTGAAGTCTGATCTTCTACCGTGCTGGTCTTGGAAAGGGTTAAATGAGGCGATCCCTCCCGCCCCCTTCTCCCTCCGGACCGGGATTCCAGGCCTGGCTTCTACCCTTTCCCCCCAGCCTGCCCAGAACAAAGGCCCTTTCACATTCGCGTCCCTGGTATCTCGGGCCTTTTCTGACTCAGAAGCTAGAGGACCTGGGGGAGAGGGGCTTAGTCGGGTCCCTTACCGGCAACCCCGTGCGGGGCCAGCGTGGAGGAGGGAGAGGCGAGGCCTGGGGACTAGGAGGAGGGGCCTGTGAGCTGGGGCCGCCCCCGGGACCAAGCGGGCCTGCGGGGCCACAGCCGCTGAGCCGGGGCGGAGTCGTAGGGCCCGCCGGCCGCCGAGGGGAGTGTGATTCCTTGGGCCGGGGTTGGAGGTGGTGTGTGTGTGAGGGGGGGAGGTGGCAGAGCTGCAGCTGGCTGGGAATCGGGGCTGGTTTCCTGTCTGGAAGGGAAGGGGCCCGCAGAGGGGAGCGGGGGCAGCAGCAGACAGGCACACCCCAGCCTTTCTCCCTCCCACACCTCCCTTCTGCTGGAAAAGAGAGGTAATTGTGAGCCTAGGGTGGGGCGGGCTGGATAAGGGCCCCAAGTTGGAAGAGGTGGCCCTGGGGGTTGGGCCGAATTTACCCCCTTTGTCCCGCTCCCTGGGCTCACTCTCCCCACAAGTCCTCAGCTCCATCCCTCTTCTTTCTGAGAGTGAGAACCCCTCTCCGAAAGCTCGGACCTCCCGCCAAACCCCACAACTGCATAAAATCTGCCTGAGGCGTCCCCTCCCTGCCCCCTTCCAGCTGTGCTTGCCCCTCACGCCCTATCCGCACACAGATTCTCTGTCCACCCAGCCAGGGATGTGGGCGGAGGCTGGGGAGGGGCCAGAGTCGGAATGAAAGGGCCTTTTTCTTCCACAGCTGGAAGAACAGCTGCCACCAAAACAAGACTGGACACTCTGTGCCCAGAGTCCCCTGTGCAGCTGGCCTCTCTTCCTGGGACGCTGCTCATTCTCACCTCGCTTTCCTTTCCTCCCATACCTGGCTCCCACTGGGGCCCTGGAACAGTGGTAGGCAAGGAAGGTTTGTCACAGGAGCCAGAGGGCTGTAACAGGAGCTCAGAGGGACCGGGGCAGCCCCTGCCCTCTGCCCACTCTTTCAAGACCAGGGGAGCAGCGGGAGGAGGAATTGTGGAGCAGCGCAGTGCCTGCCCAGCACCCTCCCTCTGGAGGGCTCCACAAGGGAAGGGGCACTGGGGGCACAGAGATGCAGGACAGATTGCACATCCTGGAGGACCTGAATATGCTCTACATTCGGCAGATGGCGCTCAGCCTAGAGGTAACGCCTGCCCCCAGAGTACACCTCTGCATGCAACCAGACCTGGGTTTGTGCCCTGCCTATCCCTGCCAGGGCTGAGGAGGGAGGGGGTGCTGCTCCGAGTGGGGAGAGGGACAGGTGTTCCTGTATGCCTTGCCTTGCCTGTGTGTGTGTACCAATGACGCTCCATGCTGCCAACCAGAGCATTATGTCGGCAAAAGGCTCTTTACACTGATTTCTGAAAGCTCCGTGGGTGGGGGTGGTTGTGTGTTTTGGTCCTGAGGGGTCCTTTTACGTGTGAGAAGAAGAGAAGACTTCCGGGTAGGAGAGCTTTGCATGAAAGATGTGGCCTTGCTAGAAAAGGAAAGGGGACTCTGACAGGATGTAAGGATCCTGGAGCTCCCTGGAGCAGGGAGCTGTTTATTCATTTATTTATTCTTAAACACTTATTGAATACCTCCTATATGCCAAGCTCCTTTCTAGGCCATGGGATACCCCAGTGAACCAGATAGGAAAGGCCCATTCAACTGGGGGAGCACAATAAGCATATTTATCACACACATACACCCCCAGTGATATGATGGAAACGGGGATGTAACACACATCAGGTGGGGAAGGCAGCATTCAGCGTGGAGGTCAGAGAAGGCCTCTGTGAGGAGATCATGAGCTGAGACCAGAAAGATGCGAAGATATGGGGAGACTAGAGGAAGGGCTTTCCAGCTGGAGGGCATAGCAAGGGCAGAGGCTCTTAAATGAGCATGTGTCCAGTTTCGGTGGGGCTGGAACATAGGAGTTGGGGCTGAGGTCATGGACAAAGCCCAGATTAAGGCCTTACACAAGGCCTTTTACTCTAGGTGCGATGTTGGCCCACCCAAGGTTTTAAGCAAGGGAAGGGACTCATCTCGTGTTTTAAAATAATGATTTCTGTAGTGAATAGGCTAGGCAGGTGTGGAGGGTGAGGGAGGAGAGTTGACAAGAGAGGTAGCAGAAGACCACCAGATGATAAGTTGTTATGCCTTAGAGGAGTGAACCTGGTGGTGTGGATGGAAGTGCTCATGGTGGAGACAGAGAAGGGGGTGGATTTCAGATAACGGTGGTAGATCAGCTGGGGCTTGGTAGTGGGTTGACCTCATGGCAAGGAGAGAGCTCTGGGATGATTCCCAGGTGTGGCTAAGCTGGGTGGTGTGGCCATTTTCCGAGATGGGGGAGGTGAAGGAAGCTATGGAAGTGACTGCCTAGACAAGGCAAGCGTTTGCTGCTCAGGAAGGTCAGAGGCAGGACCATAAAGAGTCCAGATCAGGAGTGGCAATTTATTGCCAGTGTTGCCCCTCTCAGCCCCGGCCCCCACACCCTGTACCGTGGCAGACCCTGCTAGTCGGTCACTGCGCTCTTGACCAGCAAGCCCAGACGTGGACTCACAGTCTTTCTCAGCTTGTCCTTGGCACAAATGGTGCAGGTTGTTTCCTTCACAAGGGCACCAGCCAGAGGCAGGAGCCTGGTTTTGGGCTCTATCAGGAGGGGACACCTTTATCTAATTTGCTTGCCTAGAGACAGTTACCTTTTTCTAATATGCAGGACGGTGCTCAGTGAGCCGGCTGGGCCTCTGCACTACCTGTGCCCTGTGGTAGCACAGGGGGTGAGCCTGTGCCTCTGCACTCTCCGGGTTCCTAGTTCCCTGGGCATTCTTAAATGTATCTTTTAGTTAATTAAAGTGAAATAAACAAGTCCTTGGTTGCTCTAGCCACATTTCAAGATGGCTGTGGAACATTTCCATCATTGCAGGAGATGTTATTGAACAGAGCTGGTCTAGATATTTAAATATGTAAATTCAGCATCCTCTCTACTCTCCTGTACCCCTTCCTTCCCCATGTAATTTTTCTTCATGGGAGGTCTGTCCAAGTTCTGAAACAGAGTGGGGGGGCTTAGATTTCACTTTGGTCACCTCTCCTTCAGCTAAGGTACAGGCTGAGGATGCTGTGTTCTTTTTCCACCAAACGCAGCAGTCCCCTCCCCCTACGCCCCACTCAAGAGAGAGAGATCCATTGATATTTCAGAGATTGGCAAGAGAGAGGTAATCATGGCAGAGTAAATTCCAGAACTTTCTGGAGGAAGCAACTTAAACTGCAATTAAAGGGAAGATGGGAGTGAGAGAAAGGTTGTTTTTAAATATGTGCTGGTCCAAGGTAGTGATTAGACTTTCTAACTTAATTCTCAAACAATACTATGAAGGAGATGGGACACTTCCCAGTTTACAGTCCCCAGGGGCTGAGTTCTCACAGCTCGTCTAATTCCCAAGCCAAGGGAAGGGAACAGAGGTGATGAGAAGCAGAGCAGTATGTCAGGGACAGAAAAGAACGGGAGGGAGAGACAGGAAAAGACATCCACGGAGGGCCTAATGTGTGCTGGGCTTCTGCCCATGACTCATCCTCCTTCAGCCCCTTGGGCCTTGACCCAAGTCCTGCTGACATCCAACTCTGGGCTCTTTCCCAGGAGAGTCTGGTGAAAACACTGCCTACTTCAGGAGAAAGGGGTGTGTGGGTGTGGTGGTGGGGGGGGGACAAGAAGCTATCCCTGGGGTGGTGAGATGGGGGTGAAGCATAGGGATCTAGAAACAGTGCCTGGCATCCTGAGACACTCTGCCCAAAGGGTGGGAGCCAGAATTTCCAGGGTCCTGTTCTCTGTGAAGCTGTGAGAGAGTGGATTTGGGGCCAGAGTGGGTTGGGGGGTGGTAGCAGGGGTGTTTGGCTCATCCAGGCTGAGCCCAGAGACTTTTCCATGGTCCCAGTTTTTTCACTTTACACTCTCCTCCCTCCCGGTGCTCCCGGGCAAGGGGTCACCTTGGAGGGCAGCCGCAAAGCAGGAGGGGCCTCTGGCCTCCAGCTCTAGTGGCACCAAGGCCAAAGCCCTTTCCGGGGAACGTGGGAGCTTTGGGAGGCAACGTTGCACAGGACTGCGTCTCATGGTTCTGCTGCCTGGAGCCCAGAGCTTAGTCCCGCCAGGTGCAGGGAGGAACCGCCTGCGCCCTGGAGCCCCTCTAAGGCTCTCTCGGCAGTTGGCAGGGACAGGCGGGGGCACTTGCAACTCCCCAGACCCAGCACAGCCACCAGCACGTTGGTGCCTCAAGCGCAATGGACAGGGCTAGGGAAGGATCCGTGAGTGTTGGGGCCCGGGTAAAGAGACTAGCCAGGAGGGGCTTGAGCAGGCTTCTCTGTCCCCTCTCCACCTCCTCTCTTCTGTTCCTGGTGTTTGTGGCGGAAGCTGGATGCAGAATGGGATGGGGGTTGGCAAGCAGGAAAGCTTAGCAGAGGTGGGACCCTAGTGCCAAGGGACACAGAGAGGCTGGGGGAGGGGGGTAGTGGTGGTGGCAGCGGGAGCTCTGTAGTCTGGGAGGGCTTCCTGGTGGAGGGGGCATTGGGACCTGGTTGGCCTACTTCTTAAGGGTCAGGAAGAGAAACTGTGGGAGAGGGGTGATGAAAGTCAGGCCTATCCCAATGGTGGCCCAGAAAATTAATTGTGAAGGAAGAGTGTGCAGCTAGTCAAATTCTGTCCCCCACCAGGGACAGAAGCAAGTGCACAGTGTGAGAGCTGGTGTGAGGGAGAAGACAGGTTTTGGGTGATCACACTCACCTTCCTCTTCCAACCTGATGCCTCCACCCAGGCTTCCTCTCAGACTAATCTCACACTCTAATGCAGTTAGGCTCCCCTCTCCTTTCTGAAGCTTTTCCCGTCACCTCAGCCTTAAGTAAACAGGCTCTGTCTCCTGTGAGTGTGTTGATGCCATGACATGGCATTTACGGAGCAGCCATCCGTGTCTGCATCTCTCACCGCCCCGCCAGACTTTAATGCGGGCCCTTGGGCAGCACAGGGACGCTCCAGGGTCTGTTGGGTGAATGCTGCTTCTGCGAGAGTAGCATTTAATAAAGCACCCTCACCGTTCGTTTGTGCTGCGTGCTGGGCCCTGTGCTAAGTGCTTTACATTCCTGGCTGACTCCTCACAACCCTAGTGTGTGCAGACTGTTTCCAACCTCTCTTTATAGATAGAGAAACCAAGTCTTAGGCAGGTGGAGTAAATGTTAAGTAAGTTTCTTCCCAGCTTCTCAGGACTGGCAGGACTGACTCAGACCCAGGTTTGTTTTATGTCAAACTGGTGCTCTCACCCTCTGCCCTGGACCAAGACCTCCAGGGCTCTGAGTGAATGTTCCTGAGAATCCTGGTGCCTGTCTCAGTGCCTAAACAACCGCCCACCCTTATTCACAGCCTATTTAGCCCCCTGATCCTGATCTCCTGCCCCACCTGCCTTCCCATCCCCAATTCTTCTTTCTTTTTTTTTTTTTTTAAGATTTTATTTGACAGAGAGAAACACAGCCAGAGAGGGAACACAAGCAGGGGGAGTGAGAAAGGAAGAAGCAGGCTTCCCGCCGAGCAGGAGCCCGATATGGGACTCGATCTTGGGTCTCCGGAATCATGACCTGAGCCGAAGGCAGTTGCCCAACCAACTGAGCCACCCAGGCGCCTCCCCATCCCTAATTCTTGCCTCTGTCCTCAATTTCCCAAACTGAGAGAGCCAGCAGGTGGCAGAGCCCCTAATCTGCAGTGTGTACAGAGCTCTGTGAAGTATGAGGGAATGCTCTAAGGGTATGCTCCTTCTGCACAGATCCCTTGCCAGTTAGATGTCCCTCCATCACTTGAGTCTTTGGGGTAACCCAGGAGAGTCTTTACTATATTGTCCATTTTCTTTAGTTGGTGATTCTCGGCCGTGGCTACACCTCAGAATCACTTGGGTAATTTTCAAAAAAACACCCCCGCTTAATTCTTAGAGATTCTTTTTTTTTTAAAGATTTTATTTATTTATTTGACAGAGAGAAACACAGCTAGAGAGGGAACACAAGCAGAGGGACTGAGAGAGGGAGAAGCAGGCTTCCCGCCGAGCAGGGAGCCCAATGTGGGGCTCCATTCCGGGTCTCGGGGATTATGACCTGAGACGAAAGCAGTCGCCCAACCAACTGAGCCACCCAGGTGCCCCAATTCTTAGAGATTCTTATTCTGTAAGTCTGAAGTAGAGCCTGGTAGCGTGTGTTTAACTGAGATTTAATTTTTTAAAAAGGTAACACTAGGGCTGCCTGAGTGGCTCAGTTGGTTAACTGTCCGACTCTTGCTTCTGGCTTAGGTCACGATCTCAGGGTTATGAGATTGAGCCCTGCACTGGGCTTCCTTACTTTACTGAGTGTGAGCCTGCTGCGGTTCTCTCTCTCCATCTCTTAAAAACAAACAAACAAACAAACAAAAGTAACACAATTTCCAATGGAAGTAAAGAAGTGTATATATTTTAAAAAGGAGTATAGGGTGCCTGGGTGGCTCACTGGGTTAAAGCCTCTGCTTTCAGCTCAGGTCATGATCTCAGGGTCCTGGGATTGAGGCCCGCATTGGGCTCTCTGCTTGGCAGGGAGCCTGCTTCCTCCTCTCTCTGCCTGCCTCTGTGCCTACTTGTGATCTCTCTCTCTGTCAATAAATAAATAAAATCTTTAAGAAAAAAAAAGGGGAGTATAAATTTGTTTTCCTTTCCTGGCACCCAGGCCCACAATCTCTATTTTATGTATATATACATATATATGAAGTGAAAAGAGAGTAGAACGGTATTACAGCATGCTATTTGTGCCATATATGTATGTAATATATATATGTATGTTTTATATATATATGTATTTCATTAATTTATTTTTTGAGAAAGAGGATCCCAAGCTGACTCCTCGCTGAGCCCAGAGCCTGACACAGGGCTCAATTGCAGAACCCTGAGATCATGACCTGAACCAGATGCTTAACTGACTGAGCACCTAGGTGCCCCCTCACTTCATACATTTCAGAGATTATTTCATATCTGCATATATATATGTCTACCTCAATCTTTAATGTCTGCAATATTCCATATCCCACAGGAATGCTGTAAGTTATTTAACTAATGCCAGACTGAAGGACTTTTTTTTTTTTTTTTTTAAAGATTTTATTTATTTGACAGCGAGAAACACAGCGAGAGAGGGAACACAAGCAGGGGGAGTGAGAGAGGGAGAAGCAGGCTTCCCGCCGAGCAGGGAGCCCGATGCGGGACTCGATCCCGGGTCTCCGGGATCATGACCTGAGCCGAAGGCAGTTGCCCAACCAACTGAGCCACCCAGGCGTC